>PVIH01012461.1:29443-63631 GCA_004025045.1 Sigmodon hispidus
GATGGGTGGTAGTGATGGGTGGGGGTGGGTGATGTGGGTGGGGGTGGGTGGTGCTTCTGACCCCCATAGTTCTTGTCCCACCTGCTGTGAGCCAGGCAGAGTTGGACTTGTCCTGTCAGAGCTCTGAGTTTCCCTGTTGATAAAATGCAAATGTACAAACCTCCTTCTCATCCCCATGGTTGCAGAGATTATATGAAGGACATGGAGGAGGCCCTCATCCTGGGCCTGGTATGGAGTGTGTTTATGAAATCATAATTGCTGCCATGACTCTTTTTAGTCTGGTGGTTCCAGCAAAACCATGTGTTTCTGGTAATGTGTTAGGGGCCTCTGTGGGGAGTCTCTGTCATGCCATCTTTCTCATGGGGCTAGGGAAGAGTAGAGACAGCTTCGATGGGAAGATTCTTCATCACCCTTCCCTCCCTAGGTCTGATCTTCATTCATGTATGAGAGAGACGGGGAGGGAGAGGGACACAGACACACACACACACACACACACACACAGATACACACACACAGACACACATACAGACAGACAGACAGACACATAGACACATCCTACCTTTGAGGCGTATCTTGCTTGTTATTTCACCACCCACTCTATTTCCTACACAGAATCACTGCCATTTGTGACATTGTGGTTTAATCTTCACAGACAGAGGCTCCGGGAATCCTGAGACTTCTCTGCATTGCTATGTACAGAGGGCAAAAGGAAGAGAGAAAAATTAGAGAGGTTGTTGAATGTCCTAGTTATAAGGATTCCCGGCATGTAGTAAAGTCTAGGATTGCGACCTGCTGACTTTGACTTGGGGACTGGAGTCCTCAAGAACTCAGGAAAGCAATTCAAAGGGCTGGTGAGACAGCCAAGTGGATAAAGGTGCTTGCCGCCAAGTCAGAAGATCCAAGTTTGAATCCACAGACTGACAGAGTCGAAGGAGAGAACCGATTTCTGCAAATTGTCCTCTGGCCTGCACATACACCCTCCAAAGAACAACAACAAAGAATATGTCATTTAAATTCAGTTCAGTTTGGTCTCTGGTAGATTCAGCTTTACACATCTTTTCTTCCATCTCTGCTTTCCAAGGAAGATGTAAAGCCTGATCACCCCAACTCTGGCTGAGGATGCTTTTCTTCTTGGCCTTCTCATGTTCATATGAAGCTGGGTTCAAATTCATGGATAACCACCCGCCTCTGCCTCCTGAGTGCTGGGATTTAAGATGTGCTCCACCACCACCCAGTTTCATCTTCTAATCTTAAGGATCAAAAACCTGAATCTTAAAGACTCTGAGAGTAGCCTAGAACCATAAGGTAAAAATGGCAGGGCCAGCCTGTAAGCTATGTCATCTGTTTTTACAAGTGACTTTTTCTAATGCTTGATTTCACATCATTGACTTTGGGCATTGGGATATGTTATGGGCAGGAAGAGAGTAGTAGATGGGGGTGTGTGGAGGAAAAGTTTCAGATTTATTTTCCTAATTTTCCTTGGCGTAGGCTAATATTAAAATTATTTTGAGCACTCCACTGGCAGAGGCGGAAGAGAGAACCCAATTCGATATTAAATATTTGCAATGGAAAATTCACAAAGTCTTTCTGAATGGAAGATATTTCCGAGGGAGTCCTGAGGGACTCATACAACCAGTTGTTCCCTGCTGCAGCATGCTTCCTGTGGTTGCTACACTGTTCTCAGAAATGAGCATTCATGACTTTGAAGTGCTGGGGTTATGCCGGGTGGATGCTGAGCTATGTCTTGGCTTCCCTGGCAATGGATGAATAAAGGGTAGAGGGTTGCGAATGATGCTCAATTGTCCGACTTGTAATTGTGTGATTTATGAAAATTACATTAAAGCAGGCGCCTCCAGTCGGGATAGACCATATCAGCCACAGTAGCGGATGCTAATTTAGCATTCCCTGGGCACCCTCAGCATGCCAGGCAGCATTCCATATGCCCCCTACCTTTTAATCCTGACAACTTCTCTGGAGTGAAGTTGTAGTCACCATGCTGAATAGGCCAAAGGAATTGAATTGAAAACCCCATGCCCTCATCAATGTGCTAGCATGATCTTCAGAGCCTCCATTGGCCCACAGAGGAGCCACTGGGCACTTCTAGACCTTGCTTTGGTGAGGCAGAATTTCAAGCATTGGGGATGGATCTCTTCCTAGTCTGGCTCAGGTTCCCCTGTCACCTGCTGCATTTCCACAGGTAGTTTCTATCTAGAATATATTTGGGAAGATAAGGGATAACAGTTGTTCTTTAAGTTTGCAAGTGTATGCTACGGGCTCCTAATGAGTGTGTGAAGTGGGACCAGCCCTGCCCTCACTGTGCCTTTGTGGTTTGGTTCTGCCAGTATCTGATGCCCAACTACATTGACATCTGGAGCATAAACTCCAGGAGGCCAGGGGTTTTCTGTGCCAAGTTCACTGCTGTGTTCTCAGAACTGCATTGGCTGAGTCTTTGTGTCTAATTGACTCTCTGCTCGCACTGACCCTATCAATCTGTATCACCTTAAACTGGACTGTTTTCTGTGCTGTTTCTTTGGCATAAAATGTTATCTGCTCCCTTCTCCCCGATACATATGATACTCTTCCTACTGTGTATTTCAGGTCTTAACTGAAATGGTCCCCCTTTCTATGTGCATGCAATCTGTTTGTATGCAGGTGCCATTGTGCGTGGATTCTCTGATTTTATAATATCCTTAAGAAGTATGTCACAGTTTATTCATGGCAAGTAGGACTGCTTTACATTTGACCTCTTAACTCTTGGCAAAGGTAGATACCTCATCTATTTTAGTAACTATAACCCTCCCAAGGGCTTAGGATAAGGGTTCAGTAAATATTTGTGAGTAGATGAATTCTTTTACCTCTAGAGTCGTAGAATCTGCTTCGGTTAATATTTGTGGCTGCATGAAGGTGTTTCTCTCCATCTCCACTGCTCATAACCTTGTGTTAGCACCACCAGGCCCACAGCATCTCAGACAAGTGATGCATTTTCCCTTTGGGTTTGCATTAGCTCAGTTGCACGCCAACCCTAGGCCAAGGGGACCAGTGTTGCTGCTTTGAAGGCCTTAGGCTTCCTGAGAGTCATCTATAAAAAGCCTTTGTTTCCAATAATTTATTCAGTGCCTGCCTCCTTCCCTCCCTCCTCAGCACAGCCAGTCCCCTGCCCCTCCTAAGGATCGTGTTAACACAGAACCGAATGAATCATTCACTGAGGAACCCAGAGAAAGGTGAAAATATCAAAACCCCTAATGCTTTTTCTCTAAGTAGGAGGTGGGCTATGGCAGAAATCTGAGGATGGACAAAGAGCTCTGGGGTTGGAGGTCAGAGCCGGGGAAGTATCTATCAAAGGGTCTGCAGGCTTTCACTGCCCTGGGCTCTGCATCCTCAGCCTGTCTCATTGCCGCTATGAAGATGAGACATGCATGGATGCTCAGAAATCCTGCCTGTATCTCCTAGTCTTTCTCTCTTCTCCTTTAGCCTCCCATTTCTTCCATTCAGTTGACCAAAAAACGGCTCAGGCTCCTCGTTGGCCTTTCCTAGTGCGTGCTGACTTTCAGCTCTCCCCGCCGACATCCTGCGGACTCCGCAGTTCCAATGAATAGCAAGATCATCAAAGAGGAGGATGAATGAAAAACTGCTTTCTGTCATGCCTTCAAAGTGTCTTTTTAGAAGTTCAAAGGATGTGGAGAGGAGGCAAGAGAATCAAAGAAGATGAGGGAGGGCAGTGAATTCTCCGAGGAGTCATTGGGCTTTTCACTGTATATGTTAAAAAACAAAAACCAAAAACCCAGAGTACCCCAAACACTCTCTCTCTCTCTCTCTCAATAGATTAGAAAGGGGAACAAGCTACCTTGCTGGCCCAGGGCTTCACCTAGATATATTAAGTCACCCATTTTATATCTGCATTTCCTGTTTGGACCTCGATCGAATATTTTGATTTGGGCAGAGACTGTGTCCAGAGATAGAGATTGAACGCTGCGTATGTAGTTCGATGGACATGAATAATTTAATCTGTGCAGAAATTCCCCATTACCTCTTCCATTTGAAGACAAGCTAGAGTCCAGCCGCAGCAATGAATCTGCAGAGTTGGGGAAAGACCTGGCCCAGATCACAAGATGCCGGAGACACCTGTTGAGATGAACTGGAGAGCTAGGTCTCTGCTCTGGGCTGGGCTGCAGGTGGCCCTAATTGGTATGCCTGGGGTACACTAGTGATATTCTTCTGCGGCATGAACCCAACGTGCCCAGAAATATGTTAACACAGTGGCTGGCACGTAGAAGGTGCTTGAGGAAAGTTAACAAGTGATCTGAAAAAAGCTTTATTTGCAGAATCTTGGAATTGAGTCTTTCTCTCCTGGCTGTCTCTCTTGGCTTAGTAAGGTCCAGGAACCAAGGGCAGTTTTGAATTGCTGCACTGGTCAAATTTGTAAAGGATTTTAGTCACAAGGGACTCACTCTGATTCAGACTGGATTAACATGGGAGGGATTTTCTTGATGAAAACCAACAGTAGATTTGACTTTTGTTTGGCTGGTTTCAGGCCGGGAGGTGTGCACACAATTTCTTAGCATGGTCCTATATTTTTCTTCAGCTTGGGCATTTTTTCTTCAGCTTTTTTCTTTTCAGATCTAATGTCCCCTTAGCACGGTGAAAGCGGAGGAAATTGTGTTTGATGGTCAAGAACAAATCTGTGGAGCTGGAAAGAGCTGTGGGGCTAACTTAGCTCCATAGACAAGGCTTGCTTTCCTGGCCTTAACTGATTCATTAATGTTGGATTGAGACTTGAACTCAGGCTTTTAAACAATATTAAAGGCATGCTTTTCCATCTAGCTTCACATTTTTTTTTTAAACTTTATTTATTTATTTATTTGCCTTGGTGTTTGCCTGGAACTGGAACTACAGACAGTTGTTAGCTGCCATGTGGGTGCTGGAAATTGAACCCAGGTCCTCTGGAAGAGCAGACGGTGCTCTTAACCGCTGAGCCATCTCTCCAGCCCCAAATAAAAAATATTTTAAAAAATTAAATTAAATTAAAACAGTTTTTTTTTTTTTTAAATTTATTTATTTATTTGCCTTGGTGTTTGCCTGGAACTGGAACTACAGACAGTTGTTAGCTGCCATGTGGGTGCTGGGAATCGAACCCGGGTCCTCTGGAAGAGCAGACGGTGCTCTTAACCGCTGAGCCATCTCTCCAGCCCCCTAGCTTCACATTTATCCCCAGTTTTTTTCTTCTTTAACTGTAAATGATGATAATGATTGACATACCTAAAATTTATGGTTTTTTCCTCAGTTCTTTCCATATTTAACTCACTAATCTGCTAGATAATATATGAGATCAAACTTTCTTTAAGCTCCATTTTATAGGTGAAGAAAGTAGAGGCACAGAAGGTCTAAATACTACTAGCCAGGCAGCATGGTTAGTGCAATTGCCCTTTGAAATATCTCATTTCCCATAGGAGAACTTCTAACTCACAAGGTGAACGGAGAAGTTAGATGCAGTGATTTTCCTTAGAACTCAAGGAGATTCTTAGCATATAAATCATTTAATTTAATCTTTTTAAAAAAGATTTATTTATTTATTATGTATACAGCATACAGAAGAGGGTACCAGATATCATCATAGATGGTTGTGAGCCACCATGTGGTTGCTGGGAATTGAACTCAGGACCTCTGGAAGAACAGCCAGTGCTCCTAACCTCTGAGCCATCTCTCCAGCCCCCTAATTTCTTCTTTAAAGGAGAAATATGCTAGCAATTTCTGGCTTGTATTCTGTGCTCTCAGTGACATAAGCACAGATGAGCAACTGTCTTTCTTTCATTTTACAGTTCTCAAAACTGGGTCTTAACTCTTAAGAGCAACTTCGTGAAACAGCTGTTTTGCCTGAGATACTGCTGTGTGAACCAGATGGTTCCTGGGCCCTTCCTGGGGCTGGGTGGAGTTGACAGCCTCTGAACCACAGGTAGAGTTGCTACCAATTAGGGGGAAAGCAGAGAGGTGCCTGTACTCGCCAGAGAGGCTGCCTGAATTCCTCCGGAAGAAGATGCTTTATGGGAGGGGGTTGGGAAGCTAAGTGAGAAAGCTAAGTGGTCTACAGTACACCCTCCTCTCAATCCTGCCAAGCTCTCCTGCACGAAGAAGCAAAGTGAAAAGGGGTTGAGCTGTTTTGGAGGAAGTACATCTTGGAGGCCCTGCTGTTGTCTTGCTCAGAGAGATTAGGTCCGGAAGTCCGCTGGTAGCTCCCTGAATCTTGAGGAGGGTAAGTCGGACATAATTACCCAACTGGCCTGTGGGTAGTCCTGGCAGCCGTCCTGTGAAGAGTGCCGGGCAAGCATTCACAACCACTAATGATGTCCCCAAAGGACTTAGTGCTGCTCAGAGATGACTACAGCAGCCCCAGAGTCCCCATTCTCTAGGTCCTGGGTGAGTCAGGCCTTAACCTGATTCACTAGTCTCATTTCCTTACTCCCTGGTGGGCCCACCCACACAGCCACCACACCCTGGGTAGTCTTGACCACTGGGGCCAAAATTAGCTTCAGAGACAATATGGAAGTCTTAGTCTACATTGAATTACCAAGGAGCCTGATTACTACTTTTCCGTTTTCCTCTTCTTTCCCACCACCTTCCTCTTGCTTGGTTTTCGATGCCGGAGTCAGCATTAGGGACCATTTCCTTCCATGCTAAAGGTTGCTGCATATCTTGAGAGTCAGATTGGATGACTGTGAGGTAGGTCCTGATGCCACAAAGACAACAGATGCTAGAGGCTTAGCTACTTTCTCCTTAACATGGAAGAGTCAAATCATTCAAAATGCTATTTCCCACACTGGGAAATCCGTGTCTATTTTACCACACCACCTCATCTTCCATGTGTTGTGGAATATTATTTTAAGATGTGTTACCATTTGTGTATGCTGAAGAGCATCTGTTTAATGATGTAAAGATGTTTTGCATTCCTTTATGTTGCATTTGTTCAACTCTGTGAAGCTGTGTTACCGTGCCTGTCTAAAACACCTGATTGCTCTAATAAAGATCTGCACAGTGGCCAATAGCTAGGCAGGAGAGAGAGACAGGTGGGGCTGGCAAACAGAGAGAGTAAATAGGAGAACTCTGAGAGGTAAACCAAAGAGATTAAGAGTGAGAGTAGAGGAGGCTGCTGGGGACCAGCCATGGATTAAGAGTGAAAGTAAGATTTACATGCACACAAATGCACCTACACACAAATGCGCCTGCATATACTCTTCTAAACACATCCACACACACACAAGCATGAAGACTTGAATGTAAACCATGTAGGAGCAGAGCTTATGCCTGGAATCCCAGTGCTGAGGGAACAGAGACAGATGGATCCTCTTGGCTTGCTGGCCAGCCAGTTTAGCTGAACCACTGAGCCCCAGGTTCAGGGAGAGACTTGTCTTCAAATATAAGGTGAAGAGTGGTAGAGGAGGACATCCACATCAAACTCTGTTGGATGTACACACACACACACACACACACACACACACACCCACACACACACTCACACACAAACACACACTCACACACACACACACACCCCTCCATCCCTCCCTCTCTCTCAGAGACTCCCAGACCATCACCTGCTGCAAGCAAATTATTTCTTCTCTCTTAACTGGTTTCTGACTCTTTCCTTATAACCATTGCTAAAATGTTCCACCTTAAAACCAATCTCCTTCCTTTGGCTCTTCAGAGCCCTGATGGGAGAGGGCTTCTTAGTCACTTTTTTTTGGTCAGCTTTATTGAGATGCTTAAGGCATTACAGTTAGATTTTTTTTTGTTTGTTTTTTTGAGACAAGGTTTCTGTGTGTAGCCTTGGCTATCCTGGAACTCACTTTGTAGACCAGGCTGGCCTGGCATGTGCCACTGCCACCCTGCTACAATTGAACAATTTAGCATGTTCAGAACAAAGTGTAAAGTCCCTTTTTTTGGTTTGGTTTGGGACAGGTTCTCATGTACCCTTGACCTCACAACATTCATGCTTTTGTTTTTTGGAGTTCTGAGAGTACCAGTGTCTGTGTTCTCATATCTGACATATCATTCCTGACTTGTATGAAGCCTTGTAATTATTACTCCAGTCACGATATAGAACATTCCACAACATCCCCAAATACCTCTTATCTGGTTCATCCCTTAACTCTGCTCCTGCTACCTAGCAACCGTGTTTTTATTGATGTTGCTTTTACAATTATGCCTTTTTAAGAATTTCATGTAAATTAAACCACACAGTAGGCATTTTTGAGGTGTGCTTGGCTTCTTTACGTACAATGATGCTTTTGCTTAACTTGGCCTAAAGCTTGTCAAGCTTGTTCATTGTTTTTTTTCAGAGAGCTAACTCTTTAACCTTGAGTCTGATACCCTTGTTTGTTTATTATTTTCTTTTTTCTTCTTTTTCCTCCTCCTCCTCCTTTTTTCCCCTCTAGGTTTCTCTCTGTATCCCTGACTGTCCAGGAACTTGCTCAGCCTCAGCCTCAGATCCTCCTGCCTCTGACTTGAGTGCTAGATCATGTCAGGCGCCACTTTAAAACAAAAACAAAAACAGAACCCGAAAGCTTATTTGCTTTTTTCTAAGTATTACAGCTTGATGTTATAAAATACCTTTTTATGGTGCCCTAGTTTCATTTCTGACACTGTGATAAAACATCATGATCTTTTTTTCTTAGGGAAAGAAAGGGTTTATTTCATCTTCTACAATTAGGCTATTACAGTCCATCACTGGGGGAAGTCAGGTCAGAAAACTGAAGGTAGGCATGCTTATTTCACCCAATATGGCCTCTGACTAAAGAACTCACTTCATTGCTAAAGCAGTTTGTGCGTGCGTGCATGTGTGCGTGCTTGCGTGTGTGTGTGTGTGTGTGTGTGTGTGTGTGTGTGTGTGTGTGTTTTTATAATCTGGAAGACAGCTTGACAGCTTGCAGGAGAATCAGTTTTCTCCTTTTATCAGGTGAGTCCTGGGGGAATCAAACTCAGGCCATTGAACCTGGATGCAAGTGCCTTTACAGGTAATCCACTTTGCTGACCCCCCTGCTGTGGTTTTAAATTCATGAACTCCTTTTCTAATGGGCTCTGAGGCTTACCTTTCCTTTTCTTTGCAGTTGTGACCTTTCTCACTTCCCATTCTGTTCCCATCATTCTTTCCTTTATCTTTGTGGAACCCATCATCATACTTCTGCTTCCCTGTCTGTGTGTGCCCTCATCTATGGCCTTTCTGGGTCTGCTCCTTTTGACTGCTTTTGCTCTCATTATGGTCTGTATTTTCCTGCTTCTTTGCAGAGCTGACAACTTTGGATTTGGATGTTGTGAATTCTGTATTGTAGCATGCTGGGCTTTTGACTCTCTCTATTTAGTGTTTGAACTTGGTTGGTTTGGGATATAGCTAGTTCTTTGGGACTAGCTTGATCTCTGAGAACCTGCTTTTTAGCACAGTTAGGGTAAGTCTAAAATAGTGTTTATCTAAACCAGAGGTTGCTGCACTATGCCCCTCAGTCCAGCTGCCTGTATTGGGAAATAAAGTTTTATTGGGACACACTAAGGCTATCTGTTGACATCTTGTCTGTGGCTGCTTTAATGCTCTGGCAACAGAACTCTGGGGCATTGCAGCAGTGACCCTGTAACCCACAGCCGGAAACACTTAGTATTAAAGGAAAAGTTTGCCAATATTTCGCCAGAGCTAATTTGGACTCAGTAGGGAAAGATCTGCTCTGCGGGCCTATACTAGATGCTGTCTGTGTTAGGAGGTCGTTCGAATATGATTGGGTGGACTATGAAACATTTCTTCCCTGAGCAAGCTCCTAGATTGACCTGCCTGTCCATTCCTCCCTGCAGTGGCCCTAGACCCCTTTTCTACACAGGGTGCTGGGTGCTCCTGGGATCACTTTATTGATTTTCCCCTTTCTCAGGGAATCCCTGTCTTATGCTTGCTTTGCTGAAAAATTTTGCCTAATGTCTGAAAATTTTTGTTTTTATACACTTTGTGTTGTCTTTTTTATGGCTGAAAGCTTGTATAACTTCTCTTGTTGTTTGAGACAGAGCCCAAAAGTGGCTTACACTCATCATATAGCTGAGGCGCCTATTCTTTTCTCTACCTCTCATGCTTAGTCCAGTTTATTAAACTCTTTATTTTGCCGATTCTCTTCGGATTTCCCAAAGTTGCAGTTCCTGTCTGGATGGACATGTAGAGAATGCTTAGAGGCTTCAAATACAGTTTTGAGCTGTTTAGTTCTGGAGCATAATCTTATTGTATAAACCATTTCCTATGACTTGGGAGAGAGCTCAGGTTTTCTGAGGTGAATGATTTCTGATCTCTTTTTCATTTTTGATCTCTTGATACATTCCTGGGATGTGTCAAGGGCTTTCTGTCTCTCACCTCCCTCTTGGGAGGAAGGTGCTGCTTGTAATCCTGTTTTATTAATGTGGAAACTAAGGTTCTATGACATTGTCAATTTTCCCAGGTGGGACCAGCTGGATTTTGGGCCCAAGTTGGTGTAACCAGCCAAAGCTGACCAACCAGCTACTCTGGTTTCTTAAAGATTTCCTGAGTTAACACTAAATGTCTTGTCGAGTGGGAAATTCGTAAGTCTTGGACAGACTGAGGCTGTTGGCACCCCAGGAGAATGCCATTTCCCTTTGGTTTTCTTCTACAGCCTTGTCATGTATTTGGTGTCATGTCAACACTGTGAAGCATGCAGAGTATTTGTAACTGTGCCTGACATACTGCAAGTGCTTCGAATTGGGAGCCAACATTACAAGTCCTTATTCCAGTCCTTTTGATTCGATTACCATGGATGCTTGTTACTTTCATGGCTACCCAGTACCAGAATATCACTCCTACCTTATTAGGCAGGACTTGTCCACCATTCTAGAGGCTTATTCCATGCAGGGGTAAACAAGACCTAACTCATATTTCTTCTAGAAGTGGCACTGGGGAATACTTACCTAGTACTTGTGTGCATAAATACAGTTTTCCCCAAAACCAATGATGCTGCAGTCACTAATTGGGGCTTTATAGTGACTTTATAGGTCAGAACTATGACTAGTACAAAGAAACAACTCTATTTTGTTTGTATCCGCTCTCAGATACTTTATAGCATTTAATGTGGAGAAGTGGAAGTAGCTTTATTTTGCTCCCAAGTTAAACAGTGAAAATAGTCTCTGGACTCAGCTTGAGAGGCAAAGCCATGGGAGATGGCATGGGCTAAGAGCTGTCTTACACAGAGGCGTACTGACTGTGGCTGGGATCTGCAAGGAGAAGATCACAATACATGGCTGTGGCTGTGCACAGCTACCTGGGAATAGATGTTTAAGAAAGGAAGGCTGGAGAGATGGCTCAGTGGTTAAGAGCACTGATTTGCTCTACCAGAGGACCCTGGTTCAATTCCCAGCACCCACATGGCAGTCCACAACTGTCTGTAACTTCCACATCTGATCCCCTCACACAGACATACATGTAGGCAAAACACCAATGTACATAAAATAAGAATAAATGAATTTTAAAAATTATTTATTTATTTATTATGCATACAGTATTCTGCCTGCATGTATTCCTGCAGGACAGAAGAGGGCACTAGACCTCATTACAGACAGTTGTGAGCCACCATGTGGTTGCTGGGAATTGAACTCAGGACCTCTGGAAGAACAGCCAGTGTTTCTAAACTGCTGAGCTATCTCTCCAGCCCCAAGAATAAATAATTTAAAAAAAAAAAAGAAAGGAAGGGAAAAGTCACTGGGAGTCTGCCAGCTGATGGAGTCTGTCAGTCTGTCTGTGGGTCCATCTGTTATTCTTCCTTCCTCCCTCCATTTCTCCCTCCGTCCCCTCTCCATCTTTTCCTCCTTCCCTCCCTCCTTTCTTGCCAGGAAAAGCTGCTTAATTGTGTTGAGCCCACTAAAGGTAACCTCTTTAGTTAAAGTCAACTAATTAGGACCTTTAATGAAACCCATAAAACCTTTTCCCAACAACATGCAATTAGGGTTTGAGTGTAGAACTGGGACTTGGTGAGTATGGTGGACAATGGCTGCCTGCTCCCTTCAGTCTCCACTGTGCATGGACCTCAAGATCAACTACAGTGTTTGTAGAAGATAGACTGCTACCTTCTGTGTGGGTGAGGTCGCATGACTGTACCTGGCTACCTTCTTATTGAGGTAGGTTTTGTTTAACTCTTATCGAGTGATAGGACCAGGATCTGAGCTGAAGCCCGAGTCTTCATTCCCAGCCTTCATGTTCTGCTAAGGCTCAGTGTGGCACTGGGGTATAGCCACCTCTTAAGCACCCCTGCATATTGTGGTAGGCAGTGTCCCAACCAAGGGATCCCATGGGCCTTGGTTGGTCAGAAAGAGCAGACTTTAAGGGTTATGAACTCCCTCATAAGTGCTGGACCTTAGTTTCTGCTTCTAGTATCCTTTCCAGGTACCATCAAAAGGCCCATGAGCCATCTACATTTTGAAGCCATGTAGACTTCCTTACATGCCTGTGTCACACTCATACTTGTTCAGAGTCATCAGATTTCTATCCCGAGGCTTCACTATATCTCCTTGCCAGGCTCTCACAGAACCTTCTGCATGAACTCTGCCCTTCCCCCAGCTCCTTTAGTCACCAACACCCGCAACTATCATAGTTAGGTTTCTGTTGCCATGGCAAATCACCATGACCCGAAGGGCAAGAGGAGCGCTAGGCAGGAACTGAAGCAGAGGCCATGGAGGGTTGCTGCTTACTGGCTTACTCTCCACACTTTCTTAATACAGTTTAGGACTACATGTCCAGGGTGTCACTGCCCACAGTGAGCTGTGCTCTCACACATCAGTCATGAATCAACAAAACAAAACAAAAAACTTACCACAGGCTTTCCCACAAGCCAATCTGGTGGAGATATTTTCTCAGTTGAGGAGTTCACTTCTCAAGTGAATCTAGTTTGTGTCCAATTGACTCAATCATCATCATCATCTTCATCATCTAACCAGGACACGTGTCTAAGCTATCCCTACCATGTGATGAGTATGGCACTAATTTCTAGGGATACGACATTCATGGGACAAACACTCGGATTAGATAAGGTAGTCATTTTGTGTTTATTGGGATGATGGGAGGATGAGTTGGTTTGTATGTGTTTCTTTTTTTTTTTTTTTTAAGATTTATTTATTTATTATGCATACAGTTTTACAGAAGAGGGCACCAGACCTCATCATAGATGGTTGTGAGCCACCAAGTGGTTTTGCTGGGAATCGAACTCAGGTCCTCTGGAAGAACAGTCAGTGCCCTTAACCTCTGAGCCATCTCTCCAGCCCTTGTATGTGTTTCTTTCCCAGTTTTCTTGCTGCCTTCCCTGATATCTGTGCCCTTCCCAGGCACAGTGGCCGCACATACAAAGAAGGTCATGTGTCTGGATTCTAGTTGTACCCATGAGCCTTGTAAATGGGCAAGGACATTTGAATTTGTTGTCTGTGTTATAAGCTTGAGCTCTATAAGAAAAGAACACAGGCCCGGTGTCAGTTGCAGGGCTTTTGATTCCCATAGTTGGGGGTTGGGACATCCAAGGTCAAGTGCCAACATGGTTGGGTTTTAGTAAGGGTCTTCACCCCAGCTAGCAGACAGCAACTACCTTCTCTTGGTGCGTTCATAATGCGGGGGTGGGGTGGGGGGGCTGTGGGTAGGACAGTAGTGAAAAGAAAAGAAGGAGATGCTTTCCTATTATTAAAAAAAGATTTATGTAATTCCTTTCATTATCATTAATTATGTTTGTCTGCATGTGGGTATGTGCATGTGAATTCAGGGCAGTGGAGGGCGGGAGCATCAGATCTCCAGGACCTGGAATTAGAGGCAGTTGTAAGCTGCCCAACATAGGTAATGGGAACCAAATTCTAATCCTTTGGAAGAATGAATGTCCCAAATGACCAAGCTACCTTTCCAGTTGCAAATTCTTATTATAAGGTGAATTTTGAAGGGACAACAGTTATCCCTCAGCCTTAATGTCAGGGCCAGCACGTCCAGAGCTGCACTTCACCTTTCTCCATTGTCCTGAGTTCAGGGCTCTGCTCTAGTGAGCCCTTTCTAGGGTGTTTGCTGCCCCATGAATTTCTTTCAATAGAGTGACTTGCCTGGGCTTGAGGGAAGCTGAGGGCCTCCCAATGGCCTCCATCCCTAGCATTCCATTTGAATTAGTAGAAATTTCAACCACCACGTTGTGAATGGTTCCAGATGTGCAGGCCTGGAGAGTGAGATAACTGGAACGCCAGTATAACATTAAAAGTTAAGCTAAGCTTGGGGCAAGGGCAGGTTACCAGCACATAAGGGCCTAGGACGGAAAGAGTACCATGATGGGATGTCTCTGCCCAGATAAAATGAGGAGCTTGACACATGTCAGTGATGAAACAGTGGCATGCTGAAGCCAATTAGTGAAGCTCGTCCCTTGGCCCAGTTGGTTTGAAAAGCATAGGACAAAGACGGAAGGAAATAGAGTCTACACAGAGTTACTAAGAAGAGACAAGTGTTCACTGGGGGATTTGAGGGCTTCAAAGAAACAACTGGGAAAGGCGCACATAGAGATTCTGTGGTGGGGACTGTGGGTCTCCTGGGATGCTCTCAGACACGTTTCAGATGCCAGGATGAAAGAGTGTGAAGCAGGGCTTTAGGGAAGATGGCATGGATGACGTTTGTGGAGGCAATGTTGGGGGAAATGAGTCCTGGCTTGATGTGGCAAGGATGCTCGGAAGAAAGCGAGACACAAAGACAGCACGCATTATCCTGAAATGTCATGTTGGCCAGATACGGGTAACCACGTGACAAAGGGCCTGCCGAGCTAAGTCTGCAAAAGGCAAAAGGTTAGTTGAGGGAACAGAGCCCAGGGGCTGATGCTGACCACACACTCACTCTCCTTGTGTGTTGACTGAGGTCAGCTGTGAGTGTGGATTTAGGGATAGTTACTTGTGTGGTACCAGATACCCACAATGGGGAGAATCACCATCACCAGCAGAGAGAGAGGAGTACCAGAGGTTTTGATTCTAGACCTTGATCAGATAGCCCTTGACACGGTTTCTGTAGGTGATAAAAATGGTATAGTTAGCCCTCTGTATCCATTGGCTCCCACAATCACAGATTTAGCCAACTGTGGATAGAAAATATTCAGAAAAAAAAATCTAGACTGAAAACACACCAACTTTTTCCTTGTTATTCCTTAAACAAGACAATATAATAATTTAGTAGCATTTACCTCATGTTGGGTATTATGAGAAGTTGAAAGTACAAAACGATGCAGCTTACATACAAATACCACACCATTTTACATCAGGGATCTGAGCCCCTGATGGGTACAATGTTCTTAGAGGTCCCAGGACCATTTCCTTTCAAGGGGACTGATTGAGAGGCTGAAGAGATGATTCTGAAGTCAAGAGTATCAACTGCTCTTTCAGAGGACCCAAGTTCAATTCCCAGTACACCTATGGCAGCTCCCAACTGTCTATAACTCCAGTCCCTGGGGTCTAGTGACACCTTTTTCTGAACTCCACAGATACCTGGCATGGCCATGATGCACAGACATACATGCAGGCTAAATATTCATATGCATAACAATAAACAAATAACAAGAAAGATAAAGAGGACCGAATGAGGAAATACCTGGGAAGAGACTGAGTAGATTCACAGCAAGTGCTTGTAAATTCAATTCCTTCATGTCTTAGCAAAACAGATTGCTGACAAAAGAGGTGGAAACAGTTCTCCCTGATCATAAGTACACAGATTATTTCCCCCTCTTTCGTCAGCAAAACTGAAGACACAAAGGGGAAACTAAATGATACAATTGTAACCAAATAGATTTTGGCTAAAGTCACACAGAAGGGAGAACAGTACAGTGTTCTCAATGCTCTCACACAGTAGAACAAGTGTTTATCAAGGAAGGCACTGAAACCGAGCAGCCCAGGTATGGGATGGCTGAAAAGAAGGACTTTGACATTTCCTGTCACTGTGCACAGGTTTGCCTGGAGATAGGCAGCCGACTCTGCTCTTGTGAAATTCATGGGCCATGTTGTCTTGACGTGCGTGTAGCCTGAGTACAAGAATTACATGGAAAAAAATGAGAGGGATCAGAATCCAGCACAGCCTGGTTCTGTCTCCTTGAAGGTCCACTGGATCGTAGCTCTGATAGAATTTCACTGCACACTTAATGTAGTTTCTCATAGTCATTCAGGAACCATGCGGCTGGGTTCCTGAATCTAGTCTTATTTTAGGAAGAAGGGCAAATGAGGAGGCTATCTGGGAAGTAAAAGAAGAGCAGCCCCATGGGGGTACTGGGATTATAGGAATGCAGATGAGGCACAGAGGAAGACATTCTCCCCACCCTAGCCCTTTCTAGACCTGGGGCGCACTGAAGAAATTTGGATTCTTCACAGCCACACTAGAACAGGCCCAGGAGCTTTCCTTTTTCTTAGCTACCCTAGAAAGTCTGCTACAGGTGGTCCACAGATTAAAAATTTCTGGGCTACTTCTTAGTTTTGACTATTCAGAAAGTGAGGCCACAGGTCAAAGCTTAGGCTGAAATTTTTGTTTGGAAGGTGAAATTGCAGGATGGGCTGAGTGAAGGATAGAACTGTACAGTAGAACCCAGGCTTGCCAGGTTGCTCCCATTTCCGAATGAGCCATGAAGGTCACACAGGCATGTGTGTTCAGAGAATGAATACCTCAGCTTAGAGAAGGCGGTGGAGAACCTGGGCTTCTCTCTAGTCTCCCCAGACTCTCCTTCCACAGCAGTAAAACACTCACACTGACAGTCTGTACCTTTCAGGGTTAGGTCACCTATTCTCTCTAGAAGTCAGGTCTCAGACCCTTGGAAGGAGAGAATGATCAGGATGGAGGCAATGCTGCCTAGAGAGTAGAAGGAAGTAGTGTGTGTGTGTGTGTGTGTGTGTGTGAGAGAGAGAGAGAGAGAGAGAGAGGGAGGGGGGGAGGAGATACAAGTTGGTTCCCAGTGGAGTAAAGAAGCCTGACTGGGGGCTGGAGAGATGGCTCAGAGGTTAAGAGCACTGGCTGTTCTTCCAGAGGACCTGAGTTCAATTCCCAGCAACCACGTGGTGGCCCATAACCATCTATAATGAGATCTGGTACCTTTTTCTGAATACTGTATACGTAATAAATAAATAAATCTTAAAAAAAAAAAAAAGAAACTTGACTGGGAAAGGTACATTCTTTCCTTCGGAATGAATTGTCATTCTGAAGCTGAATATTCAGAAGACAGATTTGTAGAGAAAATAACCTAATTAGTTATGTTAATTATGATATTAAGAGAAGAAGCCTAGAATTTGAACCCATCATAAATAACTATCTTTTTTAAAATTGCTGTTTCTCACTCCAGAATAACTTCTGGTAATAGAAGATCCTGCCAATCAAATGAGAAATTGCATATTTCTGCGAAAAAGGGCTTCAGATGATGAAGGTATCACTTGTTTATATATCTGCCCCACCCCTTTTCCAGCCCAACATTCTAATAGTCTCCCCCTGGGTGGGAAAACAAATGGGTGTGTGCATCTCATCAAGATTCCTGCTGCTCTTTCTCCGACAACCTGTAAATGCATGAGGCACTGTGACAGGAATATAAAAATAATTATTGCCATTCTTGATGCTTTCAACTACATGCTGGGTTCCAGAGAATAGTACTCTGTTTCACGACTCCATGAAGCGTTCCATCTGTGCGTTGCCAGATCTTGGCTAATGTTAAATGCTGGCAAATGTCAATAATCTGTCATAGAAATAGGGGAATTTAGTCACAGGAAGCGAAAATAACTGATCATGTCACTTAAGGAGTCTGCAGGAAATAGACAATTAAATGTACTTGCTACGACCATCCCGGGCTGTTTGGAAATGTGTCAGATACCTTAGGTTTAGTGGTACATTCCAGCCATTTGGGAGGTAGAATTGCTTGTACTTAGGAGTTGGAGGCCAGCCTAAGATCCCATCTTTGAAAAACACATGATATTTCAGGTAGCTGAGATTTAACCATCGGAAGAAACACCTGTTTAGCCCGATAAAGATTACTAAGTTCTGAGAAATTGATTTTAGAGGAGAGAGGGGGTAGTGTTTACTGTGGGCAGAGTTAAAATAAAACAAAACACTATGACTGTTTTCAGTGTATTTGAACTAGGTATGAAAACGGAGAAAGAGTGGAGAAGGTTGGGCAGGTTACTGATGTCACAAAGTTGAAGGATGCAGGGGTGAGTAGTGAAGAACCGGGAGGCTGCTAGTGTCAATCAAACAGAGACTATGGAAGAGACTGTTGCGGGAGGTGGAGGTCACCCCTGCAGGAAAGGATGGGAGGAGCTGTCTGCCATACAAATAGAAGGGAAGATGCTTTTCTTTGCTGAATGTTTGAGAGGAAGGTCTGTAGTGTTCTGTTAAGGCATCAGGGAACCCCAGCTACACATGAGATTTCGAGACAGCAAAAGGGAAGAAGAATTTGTCGCCTGGCTGCTGTGAGATCTTTCTCCTTTACCTATGTAGGGACGGTTGGCAAAGGTGATTGAAGTGGGTGCCTTGTCTCTAACAGCTCTTCTAATTCTGAGTTTTTCGGCTCTGGCCAAGATCTCTAAGGCCCCTCAGAGACCGTCTCAAGTGTGTTCCTTGTAGGATCGTGCAGTTTTAACTTCTTGCCTCCAATCTTATTTTTTGCCAGACAGGATGATTTTATTTGTAAATTGGTAGGAAGCCCAACTGGAGCCAGTGCAAACACAAAAATAACTTATTAGCTTATAGTCCTTAAAAACGTTCGGAGTGGGTTCATTCTGGAATGGCTTTATTGATCAGAGCAGCTGCCCAGTGTTGAAGCTTCCCTCTTTTTTTTCTCTTTCTCATTTCTGCTTCCCTGAGATGCCTCTTTTCAATTCTCCTCCATGACAACTACAAACAATGCTTTTCACCCTGATTGGAGAGATAACATGTCTCCCCAGGTGTGCAGTGGATTAACTATCTCTCCTTGAAACAAGCCCCAGGCAGGAGGGGCTAAGTGTGCAGGTTGGTCAGGCCCAGGTCACATCTTCCAGCTCTGGAGATGCAGTCCTGCCTCAGCTTTGCACACTGGCAAGGATGGCTTTGAGAGGGGAATCGGTTCTGGGTAGCCAAAAAAACAATTCTGCCCCACTCCCACCCCAGGCTCTGTGAGACCTGTGAGCAGGAGAAAGAGACAAAAGATTTTGGTTCCAAATCAAGGGAAGGCCACAAGGGTGAAAAAATGGCCAATTCAGAGAAGGCCTAGGGCCATGTGCAGTCCAGAATGGCTGTGCCATGACTACTGAGAATACCCTTTGTTCCAGAGACATTGAAGGAAAGATTTAGGATAAGGCTGGTACACAGGCCTCAAAAGAGATTACAGAGGTGGAGTAGGGGGTGGAGGGGAGTGTCTGTCGGGCTTCCTGCTCTGGATTACACCCCTGCCCTCCCCTCCCATGTAAGGCACCATGTGTTCCCTCTCCACCTCAGCATCCAGCCAGAAAAGCCTTTTGTGTTTTCTTGGCTAAACTAGGGCCCAGTAATTAAAATCCATATGCAAAGCTGCAACCTCCAGCACACCAAGGTCTTTTAATTAGTATGTAATTGGTCAGAGAGGCATCATCAAACAGCTCCCAGTCTGGCCCGCTGGAAGCAGTGTGCTTGAAAAGTCCTGGACCAGAGAAGGATAATAAATGCTGTAAATTGCATCTGTTGAAATGATTTATTCAAGGTATACATTCCTGTTTGCTTACTATTTTTAAAAATCTTCTTGTATGTGGCATTTTGTCAAACCTTGTGGCAATTACCGGGGTGTTCTTTGGAGGGAGGAACGTGAGGAGGTTGAACAGAAGGCGGTTAGCAGAGGCAGTGTTTCCCTGGAGGAAAACTGTCATAGTGAGGAGGGAGGTGATGTGGAGTTTGGTTTGAGTGGCATGCCAGTGACTCTGGGGTCATGTCCTTCCGTAAAAACAACCACTGGTGCCTCAGCAATCTGTTGCTTTTGAGGTGGCTTTGCCCCTGCTGGCTGTCCTTCGGCCTCACCCCACATGCACTGTTTGGTGGGTCTGTCTTGATGTGACAGAGGATTTGGAATTTATTTTGATAGACTAGGGCGAGCAGCTGTGGGGAAAGCTGGGAGAGGGATTTCATTGCTCTCAGGCTCTAGCCTCCTGGTTTTGGTTGACTGAAACATCATGGAAGAAAGAAGGCAGAGGAAGGCTGGGTTTTCTTTAGCTTTTTTGGACAAAGCTGAAATCAAAACTGAAGGCCTAGAGAAAATTCTCAGTGCTGTGGTTGTATTTTGGAACCATTCATTCAAGTGGCCTCCTTTCCATCTTTGGTTAGAGATGCTCTGTGAGGTACCCTGGTGTTCCTGTCACCTTATTTCTCTTGCCTAACCTCCACTGATGTGTCGTGATGGAGCCTGGCCCTTGAAAACTCCAATTGGACCTGGGAGTGGACCTTCAGAAACAACTGACCCCTTGGGCACTACTGGTTCATTGTGCTCCCCGATCTGTGGGGGAGCTCCAGCCCAACACTAGGGTTGGAGTTCTGTTCAAAGATGAGGACTAAGCCTACCCAGTCCTAAAGTGTGCTTTTACATTATATTACTGCACTTTCTATGTGTCCCCACTCCCTCAGGGGTCTCCTGGAGAGGGTATCGGGAGTACAGCAGACCTTGAATTTTTTCCGTGTTCTGCCAGACCCTTGTCAGTGCCTTGTGACCCTTCTTTGGAATGCTGCCTGTGAGAGATGGGCAGGCTTTGTTAAAGGAACAGGCCTGGAGTCTCCATTGGAGGAGATAGGAGAACCTCTCTCCTGTTAGGTGGTACTAAGCAGGAAAGAGAGGGATGCAGGCAAAAATTACCCAGGAAACCAGGAAGGGAGGAGGGGAGAGCTGTGGGGATTGATTGACAAGAGAGGGAGGTCAGAGAATCTGGCTTCTAGTGGAAGATAAAAGTAATGATGACTTAAAATACTGTGTTTAACATAAATTAAAGGGCATGGAGGTTGGAATCTGGAGTGTTATTTGTCTGACACGTAATTCCTTGTTTCTAGAATGTTCTCCTTGCAAAATAACAGTGTTTTAGGCGTTGGTCATAATGGTGTATGAACAGATCTTGGCTGCAAAACAAAACAATTGATTAGCTGCTGTGAGTTATTTATAGAATCTTTCTTGCTGTGACATCTGAAACGAAGATTGATCGTAAGAGGGCTGCATGGCATTCTGCATACAGTTTGGTATGATCTTGGATGGACAGTTCCAGAAGATCAGAATGTAAAGCATATTTCCTTGTGGCTTGTCTACACCTGCCAGAGGTCTGGTGCACCTCTTACAATTACATGGCAGCTATTAGCTGCCAACTGACACCAATATTACAGGTTAAACTCTAAATTGGTTTAAACTGTAGCATGTGTCCACCAGATCGAGAACAGAGTTGGGGGTTGGAAGGGCATGTGTTTGGCAAATGGTGAGAAGCTACTCAGCCTTGGAGCAAACTCTGTGTTAGCAATGGTTCCTCAGTGACAAGCAGAGGCAGATGGACTTGAAACTGGATCCAGGGAAATGTGAACATTGAATCTAGACTGTGTAGTTCTGGTAAGCCTCAGTTTGCCCTCTTGGAAATGGGTATGCACATACTGGATTTATAAAACAGAATTGAGTGAGTTGGAATTCCCATACTACTGGCAAGGATGTTGCACTGAGCTCTGTGAGGAAAAACAACATAAAAAAATGGCAGCAGAGGCAGCATTGAGAGTACAGAACATAGGTGCCCCAGCCTGGTTGGGAGCTGCTCACTGGCCACCAAGACCTGAGTTCACTGGCTCTGGGACTTACTTAGACAAGACGTGTGGTCCTGGGCAACCTCTCTGAGTCTCAGTGTCCTCATTGGGACACACACACCTCCTTGTCAAGTTGTCTGAATAGTAAACGAGCTCAGCACAGGACCACACTTTCAGATGAGGGAGATGCTGTATCCATCATGCAACATTTCTCCCCTTACAATCACAATACCTGCTTTAACATGGAATTTTTCAGCTATTCCCCACAAGTACACATTCTTTAGTAATTTCAGGCCAGCTGTCCAATTTCTGCCAGCTTCTTTTATTGTTATTTATTATTATTTCTTCAGATCACTTTTTAATGCTGCGGTGCAGTTAAAAAAGAAAACCCCATAGCTTCTCCTGATAAACATCTGTAATCCTGAAACCTGGGTGGCTAAAGCAGGAGGATCATGGATTGGAGGCCATGGTGAGACTTTGTCTCAGAAATAATTTAAGTAAACAAGAAAAGAACAATTTTACCTCACTTTTCCTTTTATTTTTTGATATGAGTATTTTGCCTGCATATATGTCTGTGTACCATGTGTATGCCTGCTGTCCATTGAGGCCAGAAGAGGATGTTAGATGCCCTGGAACTGGAGTTATAGATGGTTGTGAGTTGCGGTGTGGGTGCTTGGAATCCAACCTGGGTCCTCTGGAAGAGCAGCCAGTGCTCTTAACTGCTGAGCCACCTTCTCTCCAGTTCCTTGCCCTGCTTGCTTTTGCAGGTGAAAATTGTATAAGTCTTAAAATGACATGATTGCAAGTTACACAAAATCCTGTATGTTCTATTAGACACACACTCATCATTCTTGGGGAGATGCTGATCTAGTCATTTGCTGCTCCAATTGTGATCGCTTGACCATCATCATCATCATCAGCATCCCCAAGGGCTTTGTTGGAATCCCATGCCCACCCAGACTACCGGAATCAGAAATTTCAAAATGATTTTATTTTATTCTTGATTATGCATATGTGTGTGTGTGTTTGCGTGTGCTTATGTATGCAGATGCCCATAGAGACTAGAAAAAGGTATCAGATCTCTGAAGCTGGAGTTAGAGACTTCTGAGAACTCTTTGACATGGGTACTGAGATTTTGAACTCTAGACAAGTAGGAAACACCCAATGTCTCAGCCATCTCTTCAGTTCATACTCTGCATTTACAAGAGAATTTCTACTAATTAGTATATTTTTAGGGGGTGTTTATTATTTTGTATGTATGTATAATTTTTTTCATAGGGCTTTGAAATAAGATCTCTTTGTGTTGCATAAGTTGGCCTCAAATTTGCCATCTTCTTGCCTCAGCCTCTTGAGTGCTGGGACTATAGGTGTATGCTACCACCTGCGTGCTTTCAAGGTCTAAGAAGCAAACCTAATGTTTTAGGGCTCATTCAGATACCTTCCAGCTCTTACAACAGATACTAAGTGCTTATTTTTCTCTCTCTTTCCAAAGTCTAACTCTGTATTTCCAGACTACACATTCCACTCCAGCTTGGGCCTGTCTTGGCCTGGGAACCTCACTGACATCCATACTGATGCCTTCCTTGCTTCCCCCAAATCAGTTGTTGGTATGTGTCCATATCCGCTCCCTGGACACCTGTTTGTAGCATCCCTCTTGCTCCCTGTGACTCTTGTTACATTTCAGTCTTTCCTGTGCTGAGTTGCTGTCCTTTCTTTCATTCATTCACTCTGTGTTGCTATCCACTCATTCATGCATTTTGGGTTGCTGTCCTCTCATTCAGGTATTTTGGGTTGCTGTCCACTCATTCAGGTATTTTGGGTTGCTATCCACTCATTCATTCACTCTGGTTTGCTGCCACTCATTCATTCACTCTGGGTTGCTGTCCACTCATTCATTCACTCTGGGTTGCTGTCCACTCATTCATTCACTCTGGGTTGCTGTCCACTCAGTCATTCACTCTGGGTTGCTGTCCACTCAGTCATTCACTCTGGGTTGCTGTCCACTCAGTCATTCACTCTGGGTTGTGTCCACTCAGTCATTCACTCTGGGTTGCTGTCTTCTCATTTGCTCTTTTTCCTCCAACTCATCCTTACCAGCTCTGTGTCCTGAAGACACAGTACGTTTATCTCACACCATTGAATTATCTCTAGTGATTCTATGACCTACCGTGCAGTAGCAGCTTCCTTGACCTGTCACCAAGTCCTTCTGCATGATTGGCGTTCTCACCTGCACAGCTCCTGAGTAATGGGCAAGCCGCCAGGTGAGCCACTATTAGTTTATGTCCTTTAAGCCTGTGGTACTGGAGACTGAGCACATACTTGACAGGATGCTGCCACTGAGCCACACTGCCAGCCACAACTACTGATTCCCATAGAGCTTCCCTGTCTCTGCTTGCCCACATTGCTGCTGGTCTTACTACTTCCTGTCTTTGTCACTCAGAACTTTGCCCAGTTGGAGATTCCTGCCTTCTTCGTTGCCGCCCTTGCCCCCCAAAGCCTCCGTGGCTCCTGGTGCCTAGTTGTCCTTGCCTGTCAGAGTTGTGTTAGACGGAGACCTTGTACATGGATAGGAAAGGCCACTCCCTCAGCGTCACAGACACACTTTTCTTTTTTTATTATTATTTTTTGAATTAGTCTCTCTCTCTCTCTCTCTCTCTCTCTCTCTCTCTCTCTCTCTCTCTTTCTGTGTGTGTGTGTGTGTGTGTGTGTGTGTGTGTGTGTGTTTTATTTAGACTGACTTAAAACTTCTAGGCTTAAGCAATCCTTATGCCTCAGCCTCATCAGGAACTGAATGTTACTCTATGAATGCATTCCAATGAGCCCAATTTAATTTTCTTTAATACAATTTCTGTTTAAGTTCCTCAGTTTACGGTGGGTTCATGTCCTAATGAACCCATCATAAATCGAAATATCATAAGTTGGGGCTGGAGAGATGCTCAGCAGAAAAGAGTACCACTGCTCTTCTAGGGAGCCTGGTTTAATTTCCAGCACCCACATGGCAGCTAACAACTGTCTGTAGTTCCAGTTCCAGGCAAAACACCAAGGCAAATAAATAAATAAATAAATAAATAAATAAATAAATAAATAAAGTTTAAAAAAATATCATAAGTCAAAATGGTATCAGGAGCTAGGTGTGGTGGCACACAGCTTCAGTCCCAGCACTTGAGAGACAGAGCTGGTGGAACTCTGCTAGGTTAGGGCCAGCCTGGTCTACATAGCAAGGTCTGGGACAGATAGGGCTACAGAGAGATCTTGTTTCAACTGCACCCCAGAGCCAATGTGTCTGACATACTGTCCGTAACAGCTTAGCAACACAGTACACAGCAGAGTTTCAGTCAGTCTTGTAGTGGAAAGAGACTGTGCCTTGCAGCTACTACCAGCTATCATGAGATTATCCTACTGTGTGTGGTTGACTTTGGGAAGAGGTTCTAGTTTAAATATGGTTTTCACTGAATATGTATTGCTTTTGTGCCATTGGAAAGTTGAAAAAGCCTAGCATATTGTCTTAGCCCATGTTCTGTTGCTGTGCTGAGACACCATGACCATGGCGACTCCTATAAAGGGAAATCTTTCATTGGGGTTGCCTTACAGTTTTAGAGGTTTAGTTCATTATCAGCATGGTAGGAAGCATGGCGGCACAAAGGTAGACGTGATATTGGAGAAAGGCTGAGTTCTTCTGATGGGCAGGAAAAGAGCAAGACCCTGGCTTTGGCTTGGTCCCTTGAAACCTCAAAGCTCACCCCCAGTAACATACTTCCTCTAGGAAGGCCACACCTACTCCATCCAAGAAGGCCACACCCCCAGGCCCTGTCAGGTAGCACAACTCTCTAATGATCAAGCATTTGAACACATGGGGATCATTTCCGTTCAGACCACCAAATGTGTCGTCAAGTCAGGGCATATCTGGAAACTCACCTGTCCCCGCATTTCATCCTCAGGGCAGTATCTGTGTAGTGTTGTATATTGAGTCCCCAGAGGGCTGCTGTCAGATGGGATCTACCAGAATGGACATCACCCAGTCTAGTCTCTGTCTACAGGACCCGTGGGCGGTGGCTACCTTGGTTCACGTTTTCCTGTAGCTCTGTTCCTCTCCTTTAGACTCCTGGGGCTCTCGTGTCCCACTCAAGTACTCCAAAGTTGCCTAGAATAATCTTCTCGAATGCTTCCTTTTTTTGCTGAAATTCATCCTATTCAAAATCTCAGGGGTGTGTGTGTGTGTGTGTGTGTGTGTGTGTGTGTGTGTGTGTGTGTGTGTGACAGTGAGGATGTGTGGTAGGGGTGACTTTTGTCTCACATATGGTATCAGGAAGTTGTGTTCTTCTTGATGTATTTACCCAGAGTTAACTACTGGTGTCCATTTCCCCAGCAAGAAGGATTTTTTTTTTTTTAAAAAAAAACTTTTTATTTATTTATTTGCCTTGGTGTTTGCCTAGAACTGGAACTACAGACAGCTGTGAGCTGTCATGTGGGTGCTGGGAATTGAACCCCGGTCCTTTGGAAGAACAGTCAGTGCTCTTTACCACTGAGCCATCTCTCCAGCCCCGGAAGGAATTTTTTCTCCCTAGTTTTTCATCCCTTCTGAGAAGCACAGGCTAGTTCTGCTGTGGATAGGGCAAGGATCACATGTACATGGAAACCCAGAGACTGTATCTCCCAGTATATGATTTGTCATTAATTGTTTGAGGACAGGGGTCCTCTAATACCCCATCCCAGCATGTCCTGGGTCACTGAAATAGTGCCTTGTACAGAAAAGGCCCTGGATGCCTGCCTATTCATTCTATACTGGTTTTAGTATCTTATCCAGTTTCACATTTCATCAGTATTAAAGTTATCTATCTATATGGGATGGTACATTCCAAGTAGAGCGGATGGGAGATGGCTCAGTGTATAATTGCATCTGCTGTGCAAGCTTGGGGATCTGAAGTCAGATGCCCTAGAAAATGCCTGGTCTGGGGCTGGAGAGATGGCTCAGCGGTTAAAGAGCACTGACTGCTCTTCCAGAGGACCAAGGTTCAATTCCCAGCACCCACATGGCAGCTCACAACTGTCTGTAGATCCAGTTCCCAGTTCCAGACAAACACCAAGGCAAATAAGTAAATAAATAAATATTAAAAAAAAAAAAAAAAGAAAATGCCTGGTCTGGTATTTGTTATCATCTGCTTTTCACATCTGTTCCATAACTCTCTTTTTTCCCCCTCTCTTATTCCCCCTCTTTCCTTTTAGCACACATCACACACACACACATACACACACACACACACACACACACAAATCAGCATATGAGAGAAAACAAGCAATGCTTTGTTTCTCTGAGGCTGGTTTATTTCACTGGCTGATGATCTATACTTCTATCCATTTTCCTTCAAATGTTGGGATTTTTATTTATTTTCTTTCCAACTGAATAAAATTCTGCTGTTTCCATGTGCCCTCCCATTCACCCATTGATGGGTGTCTAGGCTGGTTCCACATTTTACCTATGAATGTGCTAGTGATCAGTTGACTTGGGGTCTTTGGGGAATGGTATAGCTGGATCAAATAATTTTGGGGTCTATTTGTTTGGTGTTGTGTTTTTTAAATGGCATTTTCCTATTGACTCTGTAATGACTGTTCACACTCTGACCAGCCCATTTGTGTGTAAGAATTTCTCTTTCTTCCTCAGCATTTATTGTCTGAGTGTTGTATTTTTGTTTGTGACAGGATTTCACTACATAGTCCTGCTAGCCTGAAATTCTCTATGTAGCTCAGTCTGGCCCTTCTGTGATCCTTCTGCCTTTGCCTCCAGAGATTAAGGGCGGGGCCACAGTCCGCAGTTGTCTTTTTTATGATAATAGCCTCTGCATCAGAGCTAAGGGGGAATCTCAAAGTAGTTTCATGTGGTATGATCCTGATGGCTACGACTGGTGAGAATGCTTTTTCAAGTATTGCATTTGCATTTCTCCTTTTGAGAACCACCAGACCATTTTGGATTGGGTTCTTTGGGTTTTTGTTGTTGTTATTTAATTTTTTCCCAGCTCTTGATATATTCTAGATGTTAATTACCTGTTGGGAGCTGATGTTCCCAGGAGGGGCAAAAAACTAGAGTCAAGCTCTATTAAACCCACGGTTGTGGAGAGCTGGATAGAACATGCTGGAAGCCAGATCATCCTGGGTTGTCTTTAGTGCCTTTAATTGCCATTTACGGAACACCTCTGTGTGTGACTCAGCATCCTTGTAACCATGAGGAAAATCCTTTGGGGATGTACAAATACACCCTGAGCATCAGAGGGCATCTGAGGCCTGTAAAGATGTGTCTCCTCTTTATCGTTACCCATCTTCCTATGTTTCCACCAGTGTATTTGGAAAGTGCCTTGATTTATGATTTCCTTTATTCTGTTCCTATAAAAACTTGAAACCATGACCAGATTGGAACGTGATATTGGGTATAAGCTAAATCAGTGTTCCTGGGCTGTGGCTGCTCATATTTGGCTCTAGGATAAACATTTTTCTTCTTTTTGAGGCGAGAGCTGTGTTTGTGTCCCGTTGTCTCATGGGGAAGCTTTCTCCGGCACTCATGCTGTCTTTCCACTCTGCCTGTTGCTTCCTTTGCAGAAATTATTTTACCTCGTGGAAGACCATTGGTCAGTTCTTGGCATTATTTCCTATGCTCTTGGAATCCTTTTCAGAAAGTCTGTTCTGTGTTATTTCTTAAAATGTCCCCTAGCAGTTTCAAAGCTTCAGATCTTACATTAAGATTTTTGACCTGGTGCTGGAGAGATGGCTCAGAGTAAAGATTACTTGGTGCTCTTGCAGAGGACCAGGATTTGGTTCCCAGGACATACTGGTGGCTCACAACCTCTGTAATGCTAGTCCCAGGGGATCCAACACCCTTTTCTGGCTTCTGAGACTCCTATATGCACTAGATGCATAAAAGCTCTTGTATGCACACACACACACACACACACACACACACACACACACAGAGACAGTGAGAGAGACGGAGAGACAGAGAGACAGAGAGACAGAGAGACTGACTTACTGGCTGTCCCGAAACTCACTTTGTAGATAGACCTGTTGTCTTCCAGCTCTCAGGACTCCAGCCTCTGCCTTTCAGATCTGGGCTCAAAGGCACGTGCCATCCCATCCAGGCACATTAATATGTATCTATGTGACCCATTCTGAGTTTATGCAGGTGAGAGCTGTGGGTCTAGTTTCATTCCACATGTGAATATCCAGCTTTCCCAGGCTCATACGCTGAAGAGCTTTTCTCTTTTCCAGTGTATAGTTTTGATACTTTTTGCCAAAAATTAAACAGCTGGAGCCTGTGCTCCAGTTATTTCTGGATCCTCCTTTCTGTCCCATGGCTCTGAAGGTCTTCCTGTGTCGGGCCTGTGCAGTTTTAGTGACTATGGTTCTGAGTGTCAGCTGAGGTCAGGCACCGTGACGCCTCTAGCAGACCTTCCTATTAGCATTACTTTGGCTATTTGGGGTCTTTTGTGCCTCCATATGAATTTTAGAGCTTTTTTTTCTTCTGTGAAGAATGTCATTGGACATTGGATAGGGATTGCATTTGAAGCTGCAGGTCACTTGCAGCAATATGGCAATTCTTTACAGCGTTAATTCTGCCACTTCATGAGCCTGGGAGCTCTTTCTATCTTTCAATGTTGCCTTTAATTTCTTTCATGGATGTCTTAAAGGTCTTACAGCAGAGGCCTTTAACCTTCTTGGTTAGTTATATTTCTAAGTATTTTATCTTTATAAAGCCACTGTGAATGAGATCCCTTCTTTACTTGGTTCTTGTCCCTGTCCTTATTGGTATAGAGAAAGGCAAGGGATTTTTTTTTTTTTTTTTTTTGTGCTGATTTTGTATCCCGCTCCTTTGCTGCAAGTGCTTATTGGGTTGGGTGGGGGGATTTCAGTGGTGTCTTCCATGGTCTTTTAAATATATGAACATATTCTCTGACTTCCTTCCTGACTGGTCTTTTGTGTCTCTTATCTGACTGACTCATTCTTCTCTGTGGCTGACCCCTATTTAAAAGAGAAAAGCTGGGGCTGGAGAGATGGCTCAGCGGTTAAGAGCACCATCTGCTCTTCCAGAGGACCCGGGTTCGATTCCCAGCACCCACATGGCAGCTAACAACTGTCTGTAGTTCCAGTTCCAGGCAAACACCAAGCAAATAAATAAATAAATAAAGTTTTTTTAAAAAAAAAAAAATAAATAAAAGAGAAAAGCTGAGGACTGGAGAGATGGCTCAGTTGTTAAGAGCACTGACTGTTCTTCCATAGGACCTGAGTTCAATTCCCAGCATCCACATGGCAGCTAACAACTGTCTGTAATTCCAAGATCTGGCACCCTTACACAGTTACACATGCAGGCAAAACACCAATTCACATAAAATAAAAAAATTAAAAAAAAGAGAGAAGTTGAAACTGGAAAGTATTCACCAAAACAGTTCTGTTTTTCTCCCGTAACCGTACCCACATGTTGATAGCTGGGACGTCCTATGTGCTTTGGTTCCTAATTTATAGGTTTGAATAGCACCAACTTACCTTTCTAGTATTTGTCAGTCTTTAAAAGTGAACTGTTGAGGAATGCCTTTTTAACTCTGTAAAAATATGCTGTATTTGTTTAATTATGTAAAGATATGTTACTGCCATACCTTGCCTGCCTAAGGTACCTGATTGGTCTAATAAAAAGCTGAACAGCCAATAGCAGGGGAGGAGATATAGGTGGGACTTCCAGGCAGGGAGAATAAATTGGAGGAAGAATTTAGGCTCAGGGGAAAGAGAAAGGAAGAAAGAAAAGGGCCAGACAGACACAGAGGAAGCAGGAAAGTAGGACATACAGAATGAAAGAAAAGGAAAAAGCCCTGAGGCACAACATAGATGAATAAAAACAAGTTAAATTAGGGGCTAGTCTGTGTGTCTTTATTGGGGAGCTGGTTGGTGCCCCAAAGACAATTCCAACTACACTTGATTCATTCAGCCATTAGCTGAGAACAGTCTATGGGTCAGGCATTGTTACCGGAGGCAGCGACTAAGGGCGTTAGCATTTCACCAAACAAAACAGTCCAACTTCAGGAAGCACTGCTGCCTTACAGGTGAGAGCACTAATTCATGGAGGATCCAAGTCACAAGAGTCTTGGGGGAGCGCCAGAGTCCAGATTCAGATCTAGGCTGTATTTCTGGGAAGGGTGCTGAATGTCTGGAATCTTGGCACTTGGGAAGCAGATGTAGAAAAATTGCTACAAGTTTTAGGCCAGTCTGATCTGCACAGGGAAACTGGTATAGAGAGTCCAGCCCAGCTGGAGCTACATAGTGAGACTCTGTCTACAAACAAATGAACAAACACCCTAAACCCATACATTCTTTCTTTTCTTTTCTTTTTTTAAAGATTTATTATTCTGTATGCTATATTATGTATACGGTATATAGAAGAGGGCACCAGATGTCATCATAGATGGTTGTGAGCTACCATGTGGTTGCTGGGAATTGAACTCGGGACCTCTAGAAGAACAGTCAATGCTCTTAACCTCTGAACCATCTTTCCAGCCCCACCTATACACTCTTAACCTTTAACCCTACTCTTATATGTTTGTTGGGATGTGCAGGTAGGGGTGTGTGTGTGTGTGTGTGTGTGTGTGTGTGTGTGAGAGAGAGTGAGTCTGTCCATGCTTAAATATGGAGACTTGAGATGGTCTTATATTGGTTCAGAACTCTGCCAAGTTTGCTAGGCTGGTCTTTCAGTGAGTCCCAGGGATCTGCCTGTGTCTACTTGCCCCAGTAATGGGCTTACAAATGCATGCCATCATGCCTGGATTTTGAAAATGAGTGTTCCTGGGGATGGAACTGACGTTATCTTGCTTGAATAGCAATCACTATGAGTCTGCTTTTTGCTCATTGAGATCATCTCACCGTGGAGTCCTGGCTGCTCTAAACCTTGCTGCCTACACCAGGCTGATTTCCAACTTGTGGTGATCTGTCTCCCAGCCACTAGGATTATAGGTATGTACTACCCTGTCTGGCTTCACCCTTCCAAATTAAGGATTTTTCTTTAAGGTAGGGTCAGCCTCATAGTTTGTTTTATTCCAGCTCATGGCTACTCCATCCTGCAAATGTACTCAGGCTAAAAATGTTGGTTGCTCACATTGGCATCTTTTTTTCCTTTAGAAGAAGAATTTATGAAGAAATCCACTGAATGATGTAGCACAATTCATAATTGGGGTAAATCCTAAAAGATCAGAAAGACAAAGGGACAAGCAGCCTCCTCTTTGCCAATTCTCAGTTGGAAAGGGCTGAGGTCCTGTGTCCATCCACCTTATCACACCCTTTCTCTGCCCCAACCATCTCACTTCCTGTTTCCTCCTCTCAAGGGCTGGGATCAAAGGTGTGAGCCACCATCAGCCTGGTCTCTATGGCTAACTGTGGCTAGCTCTGCCCTCTAATCTCTAGACAAGTTTTATTTGTTCCAACACAAACAAACAAAATATCACCATAATTAACTACATCTAGAATTTGATCACACCTCATATTTTGGAGGCTGCCAGCTTCCCTAAAGCTGCTCTCACAGGGGTTTCTGTAGTAGATGACGTGACCTGACTGCTAGCCTATTTTTTCTTTTTTTTTTCACCTTGGCAGCTAGAGTGACCCCAGCCTGGGAGGCAGTTTCACTGTGCAGAGTCATCCTGGGCCTGGAGTTCCATCTGTCTGGTTGTTCATCTTCCCTTAGGTTTTGTGCTCATCTGGTTCGGGCTGGCACATATCGTATCTTCATGTCACTCAAAAGCAAACAAACAAACAAAAACCGGGAGTAGGAGAAGAAGCTGTCCTGGGAAGCCATTTATTTTGAAGCAAGTGATAGAAATTTTCATGCACTATTTCCTCCCACCGTTGGGTAACCTCACTGCAAAGGAGTCTGGGAAATGTGGGTTCTGGATGGATCACCACATTATCAGTTCTCCTAGAGGAGTAGACCCGCTCGGCTTGGGAGGGAGCCTGGGTGCTTCACACCAAGCAGAATGAGGCCCCTTCTAGCCTTATCTATACATTCTAGGCCACGGCCTTTCCAGTGTACTCCTTCTTCTGCATTGTACATATTCAGTCCAGTGACTGTTGAGATCCTCATGTGTGCATGATGCTTGGCCACAGTAAGCTCAGTAGGAGTAGAGTAATGTTTTGGTTCATGAGTAGGAGCTGGCATAAGTTCCCTGTTCTTTTTTTTTTTTTTTCTTGTTTTCTTTTTTTAAGATTTATTTATTGGGGCTGGAGAGATGGCTCAGCGATTAAGAGCACTGACTGTTCTTCCAGAGGACCTGAGTTCGATTCCTAGTATCCACATGGCAGCTAACAACTGTCTGTAATTCCAAGATCTGACACCTTTACACAGTTTTACATGCAGGCAAAACACCAATTCACATAAAATAAAAATAAATATTTTAAAAAAGATCTATTTATTTTTTTTATGCATGTATGTCTGTGCAAGGATGTCAGATCTCCTGGTACAGATAGTTGCAAACTACCAGGTGGGTGCTGGGAATTGAATGCAGGTCCTTTGGAAGGGCAGGCAGTATTCTAAACTGCTGAGCCTTCTCTCCAGTTCTTCATTGCCCTGTCCGAGAGCTCACTGAATCACCTCAGTATTACTCTCTATAAAATGGGAGGAAATGGTAGTACCTCCCTGTTTCAGATAGATTGAACCACTGTGATCAGATTTCTGATGTGATCAAATTCTAGGGAAGATTTCTTTTGGTTTCTTATTTCAGAGCAGTCAGGCCATGGTTCCTGGGCAGCAGGGGCACGTGATAGACAGAAGCTGTCCTTCACTCCTTGATGGACAGGTGACAGAGAGACAGGGAATACAAGGGGGGAGCAGGGTAAGATACAGCTGGGGGACATACCACAGTGATTAGCTTCCTCCAGCTAGCCCCGCCTTTCCCACCTCCCAGTAATGTGTATTTAAATTTACCAAGGAGATCAGTCCATTGATTGGGGCAGAGCTATGATTATCTAATTGCCCCAGAAATGCTGTCGAAGATGTACCTCGAGGTGTTCTTCACAAATCTCCTTGAACCTCTTTTCTTCTTCTCTCTCCCTGCCCCTCCCTGCCCCTCCCTGTCCCTCCCTGCCCCTCCCTGCCCCTCCCTGCCCTCCTTCCCACTTACTTTCTGCAGGGACACGTGTAGTCCAGGCTGGCCTTGAACTGGCTGTAAACCCAAGGATGAACTTGAATTTCTGAATCACCTGCATGGACCTCTCAAGTGCTAGGATTACACTGTGTGTGTCCATGTTTAGTGTCTGCATTGTCGTGGGTGGAACCCTGGCCTACAAACATGGCAGGCAAGTCCTCTATGATTGGGGAGAACTGTCCGAGTCACACGTAGATCTTCCTCTCTCCCCTCCCTTCCCTTCCTTCCTTCTTTCTTTTTTCTCCTCTGTCCGTCCCTCCCCCCCCCCCCCCCCCCCCCCCC
>PVIH01012462.1:0-63426 GCA_004025045.1 Sigmodon hispidus
TCTAAAAAAAAAAAAAAAAAAAAAAACATTGTTTATTATTTTTCAATAGTATTACACTGCATATGGTATGAAAAATAGGGATTTTAGTGTTTGTTGAACTATCTCACCATTATTCAGATCTTTTTCAGTTTCTGATAATATATACATTGAGGTTACTTGTGATACTCATTTCAAGAGAAATCTGCCAATCCAAGGTAGAACCTCCACATCGATTTCCTTTTCTTTTTCTTCGTTTTTCATTATGAATAAAGTCTCATTTTTTATTCTTGTATCTCCTTGTTCAAACGGCCTTTCCCCTCCTACCCCTCTCAATCACTCTCTCTTCTCCCCATCTCTTTATCTCCTCCCCAGCAAGGGCAGGAGGTCCCAAGGTCCCAAGGTGACTCAGTTCAGCATCCATTCCAGGCAGATCCTGTTTTCTCACCCCAGCATCAAGACTGGGTGAAGTGTTCCTCTGGAGAAAAAGGTCTCTAAGATGCTGGTCCAAGGTGCTTCAGATCCCAAGCTGTTAACTGGTTGTGGTTTGGAGCTTGCTCATGCTTTGCTTTTTGTTTAAGGTCCTCTAATGAATGAGTACATCCCCTGCTTATCTTTCTGGGTTTGTGATACCTTGCTCAGTATCATTCAGTAGGATATTCTCCAAATCCATCCATTTGCCTGCAAATTTTAGGATGTCATTTTTTTTTTTTTTTTTTTTTACTGCTGAGTAGTACGCCATTGTGTAGATGTATCACAGTTTGTTAATCTATTCTTCAGTTGAGTAGCATCTAGGTTGTTTGCAGGAGCTTGCTATTACAAATAATGCTGCTATGAACATAGTTGAGCTAATGTTTTTGGAGTGCGAATGTGCATCTTTAGGGTATATGCCCAGTAGTGGTATTGCTGGATCCTTGGGAAGATTGATCCCCAGTACTCTGAGTTCCTGATTTTAGTAGGTTTGCTTTGAATTTTTTTTTTAAGGCAGTGGCTTTAACTGACTTTCCAGGCCTGCAGCCTGTGCTCTTGTCTACTGGATGGGCAGGTTGTATTCAGCACTCATAATTAAGAAAAATTTACATCGAAAGATGGCAACAATATAGTTTTACTTTTTATTTATTAGAATGAAAAATTTCTTCCATTGAAAATATGAATGTTATTTTAGTGTACCTTATCTAACCATTAAGGAAACTTCGTACCATATACAGTTTATCATTTTATTGAATATATTGTTTTGAAAACAATTAAAGAGTTTGATTAGGTTTCAATCCAAACTTAACAATGGAAAATGACATCTTTAATACAAGAGTAATTTAAGAAAAAAGTGGATGGGGCTAAAATATTTGTAGTTTAACTATTTTTACAATTCCTAAATTATAGTGTTTATTGACTTAAATTGAAAAGCATAATTACAACTTTGTTTCTTTTTTGCCTTGTTGCTCTGTCAATTTCTAATGTGAATATGGGGGTTATTAATTTAATATATATGAGGAAAAATAGTTTCATTTTGTGATGATTCTTTGAACACACACACATACATATATGAATGTATGTATGTATGTACACACACATATACAATTATGTATTTTGGTTTTTGTTTATATTCTACCCAAAATTATGTCAAAAGAGAATTTTCACTTACCAACCATTTTAAAGTCTTAAGAGCCTCATGTACAACTGTGAGTTTGGAGATAAGAATTGAAGAAGAGAGTGGTATGTCTTGCTCAAAGACCTGACTGAGCTCTTTCAAGTTTTCCTCTTTAACCTTGTTCTGTGACTTTAAAAGAAGGTGAAGGTAACTCAGTAGGACAGATAAGGATTTCCAACTCTTTTGGTAAATGTCTCCTTTTGACTTAAGAAAATTTGTGACTTGTTACTAACTTCTATTTGACAATGGTGATGGGATGTTACAACTCCTTTATAATACACAAGATGCCCTCTAGAATCAGCGGCCTTTCATGTATGATGAAAGTCATTTGCCTTGTTGAAGTTTAAAAATTCTAAGTGGCAGAGACTCAAAACAGCCTCTGGTATTAGAATAAAAACAGTCTCATAGAACAGCTGCAAGGAAATGAATTCTACCAACAACTAGAATGAGCTTGTTAATGTCATCTTCCTTGTATATCTTCCAAGCCTGTTATGCTGTATCTAGAATTGTGACTCCAGAAACACAAAGATTTAAAAATGTAGTGGAGTGTCATTTTTATCCATGTATCCCCTTGCACCACTTTCCTTTCCCCTCCCAATCTTTCCTGGTCAGTCTTGTATATATGAATGTATGTATGACGTACTGTGGGTGTTTGTGTTCATGTGTATGTGTGTATGTGTGTGTGTGTGTGTGCAATAATAAAGAAAAGAGACCATATGAACAGATAGAATAAAGGAAGTGAACAAAATTAAAGTATCAAAAGCTAAGTACATAGATATTTCAAACCACCATTTAAACATTATCTGATTCAGCAGTATAAAAAATAAATGAAGACATTATTTCCATGTATTTATGTTTAAGTTACTTTCATAAAAATATGTTCTTGTCTTTATATCACTTTATCCCCTCCCCAGCAAGTGGAGATGAGTGACTGGGAAGGGTTGGGAGGGGGAAGAAACTTGAACAAGGATACACATGGATAAAAAATATCACTTTATACATGATAAATAAAAAAATATAAAAAATTAAATGATACAGACTGAAGTGAAAAAATGTAGTATATGTAAACAAAATATTTATAAAAAGACCCTTGAGGTAATGTAACATAATTTTGTTGATATTAAAGAGACTATAGGCCCAAAGTTTCTTGAGTAAAGAATCTTATTGTGATGTCATATACAGAGGACTTACTTTGGCCTATACCAATCTCTTCTCTGGGTACAAACTGTAATATTCATTTTCTCTGACTCAAAATAAAATGATGGAGAAGTGCATATGAAAAAAATAAATAACAAGAGTTCAAAGTCCAAAAAGATCTTGTTTTCTGTACTTTCAGAAACTTTTTCTAGATCTTTAGTTAGGTAAGTATATCATTTTCTAAGACTTGATTACTTTGAAGTTTAAGAATAAAACCATTATGCTCATCTAAAGAAGAAAATTGATAATTTTAAATAGATACTCATGAAGAAACATAAATTCAGTGTGTATAGCTTAGAAAAGTATGAGCACTGAACTATGAATTGTCTATCATATAAAACTCCTGGTTCAGTCTTCTTAATGAAGGAGGAAAACTATCTTCCTATATTGGTAACATTTTTTAATAAAAGACTAATATTTATAACTTTATGTTTGTAGCATATTTATTCTGTACTTTTGCAAAATGCCTGGAGACTCCTAAAGGCCAATAGAAAACAAAATTTTTAACTATATGGTTAAATGTGTCTAAACTTTTTCACCCAGACTCTAGCAATAAATTATTCCTCCAGTGATCAGATACATAGTGGAACTTTTAAGATTTATTACATTTTCATCAATATTATAAAACTAAACTATTTATATTTATACAACCAATAACAGGAAAGTGCACTCTCCTTCTACACTGGATAACCCCTTACAGCCTAACAAAAATGAGTCTTACTCATTTAGAATTAGACAATACATGTAATTGAGAATACATTAATTCTAACTTTAAAATTCCATTCTATACCCCTAATTTTATGCTTTAAAATATAATAATAGAATCTTTCTCTGGCTTTTGAGAATGGCTACCCTGTAAAAGCAAAGACTCACAAGATGATTACTTGGTACATTGGGGACACTGTGTTGTGCTTCTATTTGATAATACAACATCTCATTTGTATTCTAATAATCTGGCACTCTTAGATATCTCATGATTTTTCTAGTAAAATGACAAAAAAAATAAGCATTTTTGAATGGAAAAAAGGCTACTGCATGAAATTTTCTTTCACAATGACTCAAAGATAAATGTTCCTTCCTCTTCTTTTTCTTTATTTGAAAAATAAATGTTAATTTATCAGAGGCTTGTCACAATACCATTAACAATATATAATCTCATTTTCTGCATCCTTGCCTTCTTTGTTAGCCCTCTGCTTTTTTACTGGGCTTTCTCTCAGCACATTCGGACTAAGTTCCTATAACCTGCATGCTATTTTATTCCTGCTTCTCTTTAATAGCTCTGCAGGGATGTTGGAGGAAAGCAAAATTTTATACATATTAAAATTAAAATGTGAAGTACCAGTGTGGAATCAGAAAAGAGTCTGTCTACTTATGGGAAAACAGGAAATGAGCTCCCTTCCTGAGATTTTAATTTAGAATATTTTATTTGAGGTGCCTGGAGCACTTGTTAGCATTCATATCACGGAAATGTGATTTGTCTTATGTGAAGAAGATAAACCAAAGTAGAGAACCTTTGAGAAAAATACTATAAAGTAATTTAGGAAGTATGGTGTCATCTCCTTTTCTTACACACACACACACACACACACACACACACACACACACACACACACACAAGTACATCCACAAGTATACAGCATTATGCCTGTGTTAGAATGAGAATAACTCTCATAGGGTCAGACATTAGAATGCTTAGTCCTTAATATCTGAACAAGTTGTAAAGAATAGGTGGTGTATCTTTTGAGCAGGTGTGTCAGTGTCCCAGTGGCCCTCTCTGTCATTTGCCTTAGGATATGGATGTAAACGTCTCAGTTTTCATGGCCCATGTCTGCCTGTGTTCTACCATGCTCCCTGCCATGAGGGTAATGGACAAAGTTTCTAAAGGTATAACCCAGCCTAAATTAAATATTGTCCTTTACAAGAATTGTGGTCATGGTGTTTCTTTACAGCAAAAGAAGAGCAAGACAAGCCTGAACAACTCATTCATGCTTTCTGTTCTTTAACTATTTCTCATTCTCTATTTTTATCTATACTTTTGAAATAATTTCAAACTTGCATATAATATTTTAGTCAAATCCATTTATTGGGAGCACAAAGGTCTTTGTAATCACAGATAATCAAGAGGAAAAACAGGAATGTTAAACACACAGGATTGGCTCACTAAAAGGAGACGTAATATTTGATTTTACTTCCCTAGACTCTTAAGATTACACATGCAGTCTCTCAATAGAGCTAATCTTCATAAAAAAAAGTGACACGTACTTTAAGAAGAGTTTGTATGTAATTACACATTTTTGTGAACAGGAATTTTGTTAAACTAGATTTTTTTTTCTTTTCCAATGATATTCTTTTCCAAATTGTATTAAATATACTTATATATTTAAGTATATATTTCTATATACGTAAATATACCTACCATAAATTAAAAGCTTGAACCAATATGGGCTAATGAGTTATGTTGTTTTGGATTTCATTCTTGCCTCAGATGGATCATTGCTTTGCTGTTCCTGGTCAATGCAGAGAATACCATGTAAACTTGCCATTGCTAGCTCCTGTCCCCCCAACCCAACCACCTCCATCAATTTTCTGTCATAAATTTATGTGTTATCCTTTTAAACACAGAGTCTTCTAAGTGCTGTCTACATACAGGGGACATGCTCATTTTGATTCTTGCATCCTTTGGGTGTAGTTACTTTCTCTCAAAACTTTTTATGAGATAGTTCAATGTTGTACATTTCATAATATCTTAACAGCCCCAAGAAAGTATATTTTTATAAACATATTTAAATCAACAACACATGCTGAATTTCCCTAAGACATGATTTCAAGCTTCTCTACCTATTTGTATTATTTGCTTTACACAAACTTAGTTGAATGTATTTTTCATTTTGTTTCTTCAAATGTTTGTCATAAGAAGAATATGTGTGTTCAGGAAAATAAAAATGCCAGGAGGTTAACTTTACTTTGATATTCAATTTGCAGTTTTCTAACAAGGAAATTTATAATTTTCATATATCTAATATTTATTTATAATATATTATATTTCTTATATTTTTATATTTCTTGATTCATTTTTGAGTGTCATTTTAGAAATACATTCAACATTGATCATTTCTTATACATAGAAATTTATCATGAAATTCTGAATGCCCCTAACAAAAGAAAAGTATAGGTAGTTTGCTCTACTTCTCAAGTATATTTTCAGTATTTTCTTGAATTTAACAGAGGCTTTAAGAAAATTAGACAATATTTGATATGAAAATGTCTTTGTATATACTTTAAATATCATCCTTTAAATAAGAAACTGTTTTAGCCCAGGGCAGGCATCATAGGAGGAGGCAGGGATATCAGAGCACAGATAGTAGAAGGAGGGTGGAGTCAGAAGAGACACTATCCTTCAGCCAAGACAGGAAAGATTAATTGAAATATGCCTGAGCCATAGGTCAGACACCATGAAATTAATATAAGCTTCTGAGTCATTTGGGGGCTGGCTACGTGGAATGGGCAGGCCTGAACTATGGGGTTTGGTAGTCTGGGACTGCAGTTCTGTGTGTCTGATCCCCTGCTGAATGGGCTAGAAAGGTTTTGTTATAAATATTCTGATAACGTTTTTTCAGTTTCTTTCTTCAGTGACTTAAAGTTATTGTCATACAGGTCTTTCACTTCTTTGGTTAGAGTTACCCCAAGATAGTTGATGTTATGTGTGGCTATTGTAAAGGGTGATGTTTCCTTTTCTGCTCATTTATCATTTGTGTATGGGAGGGCTGTTATGGTTTTTTTTTTTATTTAATGTTATATATTGCCATATTGCTTAAGGTGTTTATCAGCTGTAGAAATTTCCTGGTAGAATTTTGGGGATCACATGTATATTATCATATCACCTTCAAATAGGAAAAGTATGACTTCTTCCTTTCCAATTTGTATCCTCTTGATATCCCTTTGCTATCTTATTAGCTAGAACTTTGTGTACTATATTGAATAAATATGGAGAGAGTGGAAAGCCTTGTCTTATTTGTGATTTTAGTAGGATCTCTTTGTTTCTCCCCATTTAATTTGATGTTGGCTGTCAGGTTGCTTTATCTTGCCTTTACTATGTTTAGGTATATTTCATGTATACTTGATTTCTCAAGTCCTTGATTATGAAAAAGTATTTCATTTTGTAATGCTTTTCTAAAAATATCTAATGAGATGATCATATGGAGTTTTTATTTCAGGTTGTTTATATGGTGGATGACATTGACAGTTTGTTGGGCCTCTGGCAATGGAGCCTGAATTAATTCCCAGTACATAATCTTGCATTTTGGAGCCTATTACCTACAGAAGAACACGTTGTTTAGCCCTGATAATAAGAATAGGGATTTGGTTCTTCTTCAGCTGGATATACCAGACTACATTGACTCACCCTGGGTTTCCTTACCATATCTGAGGAGTGGATGGAGTATGGAGTGGGGTAAACTGGGAGATGACTAGGAAAAGGAGAGGAAAAAGAAACAATGGTGGGCATGCAAAAACAAACAAACGTTTTTAAATAAAAAGTGAAGAAAATTAGAAAAGAGAGGAATTTCATTAAGGGGAACTCACAGACCACAGGAATTTCTGGTATTGTTTGTTCCTTTGTGCTTTGGTTGTGGTCAGGGGCCACATCAGCATGTTTCTGAAATCTCAAGCCACGGCAAGTTTCATTGAGACTTTCTGTTATCAGTTTCTTAGCAATCAATACAACAATAAAGTGGCAGATATCATAATCTTAAAGCATCTTTTAATATTTTTTTACTTGAAATTAATTAGCAATATATAGGATAGCCACAAAATTAAGGCATTATTCATGCCCAATAACAAGTTTTGAAAATAAATATTTTCTTGAAGGATCCAAGTGATTGTTTAAAGTATATTATTTCTTAAAATTCAGGGCAGTTCAGCATGAGAATTAGTAACAGATTCATAATGCCATCTGCTCAGCACATGTGCTCAGGATGAAACTAAATATCAGGTTCCTGTGAAAAATCTTAATGTTCTCTATTATTAACAAGAAACAATACTCTGATAGTATTGTTAGTCTTTCTCTTTGATTTTAAAATATTTAATGCTCACTTGTAGCAGAGACTAGCTTTGTAAACTAATAATAGTGGTACAATAATGTTTACATTAAATTTTACTTCATATTTTTCTTAAAGTACCCCTTGGTTAAGATTGCTTATTCCAGGAACATATAAATTCAGTCACATACAAATTATCTACATTGTTTAATAGGTAGTGGCACTGAGGTCCTTTGTTCAATTCTTAAAAACAACATAAAAACATATATATACATATATATGCTAAAAATAACCACAATATATCTAAGGTTGAATATCTTTCTCTATTAGCCTCCCCTATGTAAAACTGAGTGAATAACATTAATAATATACAAATATTAATTAAAGTTTAAGATTGTCTAAGAGGAGCTCACGTATTGGAATGTCTTATAAATTCAACAAGTGACATTAGTATCATAATTATTAACATCTTTAAAAAATAAGCAAAAGTTTTGATAGCTTTGACAAATTATCTTGTCCTGTAACTCACTCTGTAGACCAGACTGGTCTCAAATTCATAGCATTCCACATGCTTCTACCTCTCTCAAGAGCTGGGTTAAGCATGTGTGCCTCCATCACTCCTCTGTGTATACTTTTGAATTTAGCTAAAAAAACTCAGTAAATATTCGAATTTTAAGGTATCATATTGAATGTCTTATTATAGAGTATTTTAAAGAACCAGTGTAAGCATCTCATATTTGGTTAAAGAACATTGCAATCGTTATTTTATACTACCAAAAATGGTAACTACATACATATATATTGATATTATCATTAATGTAATCATAGATACTTTATAATTTTTTCTTTGCATGTCCTCATATGAATATTATATATTATAACAAATCCAGTCAGTAAGAATAGTGTCAATTACAACACATCTAAACACACATGTACTGCATTTCAGGTAAAACACAGAAGACTAAAAAATTAAACTCATTGTTATTTGTGTAACATAGTAGAAAGTGGGTAAAAATAAGTCTTAAGCTCTTTGAAAAATTGAAAATATCATTTTTTAATAAAAGTCACATTTACAATTATTCAACATTTGGTAAGTTTTTGCCTGGGAACCCTTAAGTCTAGTACATAAATGTTTGCCTATCCAGACAGCCCTCTGACACAAGTTATATTCTTCAAGTTTGGATAGTTCAACAAGTTGAAAATATTTCTTAAATGAGAATAATTTGCAGCCTATATCAAAGCATAACTAATCTTTCTATTTTCTAAAATAGTTTTGAATAGATCAATAGTTGAATGTTTAAATTATAACAGGCAACATCATCTGATTCTGGAATCAATTCAAATTCAGAGAAACAAAAATATTCATACTGCAGGTAACCACACATGTGCCAAAATGCCAACATATGTTCAGAAAGAAACAAAGTTAAATATGAATAAAAAATTCAATGGTAAGTATTCACTAGGTTTTGGTCCAATAAAAATAGCTTGAGTTTGTTGCAATATAAAACTATTAACCTATGAAATATAATTTGGGGGCTGGAGAGATGGCTCAGAGGTTAAGAGCACTGACTGTTCTTCCAGAGGACCTGAGTTCAATTCCAGCAACCACATGGTGGCTCATGACCATCTATGATGACATCTGGTACCCACTTGTGAATACTGTATACATAACAAATAAAATAAATCTTTAAAAAAAGAAATATAATTTGAAACTAATATATAAGACCTTTAATTATAACAGTCATTACTTCTTTAAAATATCTCCTCAAATGTATAAATTAAAATTTGAAGTTAATAGCATAATTCTAAATTTTTAAGTATTTTACTACCTCAATTACATTCTTGCCTGCTTTTATCAGGAAAGAAAGTAAACATTAGCCTGTATATTCTGTTAGAAATTCTCAAACATATCTATTAAAATTAACTAAAGATTGAAGGATGGTTCAAAAATTAGATCACATAATGCTCTTTCAGAGGACCCAAATTCAGTTCCCTTCCATCCCACCAAGATACAGCTCAGCTCCACTACCAGAGTGTATCACATCCTCTTTTAGCCTCCATAGACAACTGCACTCCCATGTGACAATATATAATTTAATCCAAATATTTACCTATGTCATTAACTAGATCAAATTTGAAAATATTATCTATTAATGAGATATTTCCCACATTGACATATTAGAGGTAGTATGATTTAAAAAGAATCTCGGTATTAAATATATTAACAGAGTATAAACAATATTTGAATCAGAAAAAAATAATAGAAACAGGTTAAATGTGATTTCTGTTTTGTGTTTCCTATTTCAACTATCATCATTTTATTCTTTTATTCAAGATAGTTTCTGTTTTTCAATATGGTTTTTAAATGTTGCTAAACTGGCTAGTAATTGGGAATCATTAAAAATTTACATACACCTAATAATGTGGGAACAGAGGTAGAAGAATGCCACAAGTCAGACTGTACTAAATGGTGAGGTTCTGTTTAAAAGTGATATTTTTTTAAAAAAAAAAAACAACAACCAAAGGAAAACCCACCATGCATACATAAAATTTAGGCATGGAATATAATTGTGTAATAACTTCACAGAACTTTAGACACAAATTATCACCATTATATTAGGTCTTTACTGTCTATCAAATTCTATTAAGGTACATTGAACCTTAAGAGAAACACTACAGTTGAAACAATAGATGAACTAGTGTTTGCACATACAGAAGCAGCAAAAGAGGCCCTCCTCTATCTGTGTTGTTTTAACTTCTCTCTCAGCCAGCAGCTCATGCAGGTAATCATTTTGTCATTGCACCCATCTTTTGCTTTAGTGGAAAGTGCCTTCAACTCTATATGTGGAGCTCAAAGTACAGTAAACATAGGTAAAAAGAGGTAGGGCACATTCACTACTATGGCTTTAGACAAAAATATTAATGTTAAGAATCATAGGAAGAAAGTCTGTTAAATGAATTTGAGAAAGTTATAGCATCTATCCGACAGTCATCTCAATTACCCTTCTATTTTAACAATGGCTAAGATACAAATAAAATAAATGTGTCTATACTTGTCTGTGTGTATGTATTGAATATATAGTGTCTTTAGAGGCCAGAAGATGTCCTCCATTTAGGGATATGGGCTGTTCTGGGCATTCAGTAGTAGGTATTGGGAACTGAAGCCTTTTAGAAGTATAGCAAATAGACTTACTATTTAGTCACCTCTTCAAATCCCAACTTGTTATTATTATCTGTGTGGTTATTATATGAGAACATGAGTGGCTCAATTATTATTTTTGTGAAGATAAGATTTCACAGATTAAATTTTAAAATTTCATTTTCTTTGAAATTTAGATAAAAAAATATCTATGACAACACAATCAATTTAGCATAAAAGACAAGCATATTACTGGCAAATATGAACATTTAACTTGTGATTTTTCTTTGATAAAAGACAATATAGAGGGGTGTGCTCTGCTCTTAACTATGTTTTACATTAAGATTTATACTTTTTAAGCCCATAAGGATGATCAGAACATCTACTGCAACATACTTACAATGAGATGCTGGATAATTTATGAAAATAAACTACATGTTTTTAAAAATTTTACTTTATGGGATTGTTTCAATGATGTCATCACATGATTCTAGAATCTAGTTTTTCCAGTAATGATATGAACTTTTACAACAGTTAATGTGAATAAGAAAGTAAATATAGCTAAGCTAAATGTTAAAGAAGTTCAGACTCATAACCAAGCTGAATAGAGACTTTGAGAAGGATATTAGAGAATTTTACTACTGAAATTTTTATGCTTCAAAATATTATCTTATAGTACCTGATTCAAGACAGTTATATAACCCTTTCCTCAACTACAAAAGCATTTTTATATTAACAGTGTCACTAGCTATTGAAATGTGCTATTCTATGTTAACACTTTATTCTTGTCTCACTGAGTTAATTAGCTTTCAATCAGACTCAGTTTCCTTATCCTAAAATAATAGATGCTATTAATTTATTCCACATTAGTTTTGATTAAAGATTGAATAAATGGATAACAGATATGCAAATATTATTAAGATTAAACATGAAAAATGAGAGAAGTAATTAAAAATAAAATATTATTAACATTGTCCTTAGAAAGTTTGTCTTGTTCAATTATTGTTTTAAAATCCAGCAGCATCAAGGACAGTAGAAAACTTTAGAAATCAAAAAGGAAGACATTTGGACCTGATTTCAAGCCAGGTCTTGGCCATATACTAACTGTGTGTATTTGGGTAGGTACTGAGTCTTTGGAATTTTTTAATGATGTAATTGTAAGATATCAGTGTATCATTAACCTAATTTTTGTTCAATTAAAATTGGTAATATAAAGTAACATAACTTCTTCCTAAATTATTTTTGAATGTAGATATATCATTAAATAGTCAAGTCTTTCTTTTACTTGTCAATTCACTACTTTCAAGAAAAGAGTTTGTTATTGTTTTATTTTATTACAATGAAATTTTAACTGAATATATTTACTCTGTCTTAAATACTATTTTCATTTTCAAATTCATCTGTATTCCTGATACAGTATTCTCTATTTTTTATTCTTCTGAGTACACATTTACTTTGCGCATTTTTTCTCAAGTAATATTATTAAAGTGAATATAATTTTATAAAAAGGAATTTGAATTATATATACAGTGATATATTGTAGTTTTCATATACTAAACCCATTAAATGCTGGTAAGTTTTAATTTCACAACTTATACACTATATTTCTCTAACTGCTGGTTTCATTGATATTCTATGCTTAATGAAGCAACTTTTTCAAAAGCACACTTAGAAAATTATAGCCACAGGAAAGTGCATAACTGATACCACATCCCTGCCACACTGAAAGTTGCTCTGCCAATAATTAGATCAAGAGAATTAATTGTTTAGGCTATGGATTCCTAAAAAGTCCATTAACCATGTGAAATTATTCTTTGCTTGCTGCTAGCAAAATACAATAGACAGGGATTGGTTGAATTTTAAGCTTCAAGATAAATGCAAACATGAAAACAATAAAAATACTTTTTTGTTACCCAATTTTCTAATTATGGCTTGTGAAAATGGTACTATTCATTGTAGTTCTTTAATACTTAATGTTTTACATCTATTAGTGACTGCCAAAGAATTTAGCTTTGACTTTATCCATTACTTTCTCCCTTTTACCATCATTAATGCTTTGTTCTTAACTCACGTGTTTCACTACAAATGAATAGTCCATGTCCTAAAATGTACTTAAATATATTCAAAGTAATTTTACTGCATTAAAATTTGAACTCTGTTAATGGTTTTATGCTTTTCCCCCCTGCTTCATCTCTAATCAGTATTCCCACTACTCAAAACAAACTTCTGTCATTTTTCGTTCATAATCACATCTCTCTCCTTCAGATTTTCTTATACTTCTGGCACGACCTTTGTTTCTCCTGATATGACCTGGTGAATTCTTACACACGACTCAGACATGAACCTAGACATCATGTTCAGTCTCACCCTTGCCTGACCTCATAATTCCTAGACAGATGTTTTTCCTACGAGGTAGTACAAAAATTCCCCTTTTATACTCATGAATAATTATGTGTTTAATTCACCTTACCAGATAGTGAAACACCTTTTCACCTTTGAATCTCCAGCTAAGAGAAGAGTGCCTCCCACTGTCAAGAATAAAATGAATAACAACCATCTAATAAAAGAAAAGATGTGTTATGTATTTTCCATTTCTTTGTTACAGAAGCAAACACTTGAATAGAATATATTTTTATTTATTTCTTAAAAAATATGTGTTAATATCATCTTATTGAATATACTTCTGAAAAGTAATACAATGATCATGATTTATTATTGAAAATCATTGTTACTCAAATTTCTTTTACTAATAATAAAACAAATTGTAATATAAAACAAAATTTAAAAATGATATGTTTGAAGAACATTTATAAGAACTATAAAATGTATTTCTCTACCTAGAAATAACCTACCTCATCCAAATGTAATATTTGTAAAATATACTTGGTGTTTTACATGCTAATCTCCAGGGAAATATTAGCAACACCTGACTCAGTCTTGAGGTTTGGGGGAGAAAACTGGATCTACCAGGAGTTGAGGCTGAACTAAGCCATATTGGGACAGTGGGACCTTGGGACCACCTGCCGCCTGCCGTGGGGAGGATGAAGATGGGGAGTTGTGGAGAGAGAATGACCTGATGTGGTGGGAGGGGGAAGAGACTTTGGATAAGGATATACAAGTACAGAAAGTGTGACTTCTTTGTTCATAATAATAATAATAAAAGAATTTCATACGGTAAAGGTAAAATTACAATAAAACAAAAGTAATATTACAAGTGTCATCCAATTATATTTACCTACTAAATATCACAATATTTCAGCACCATAATTTTAATAAACCATTTATTGTCTATATTGTAAATAAAAAAATAAGAATAGTAAAAAAGCATTAGATGTGTGTGTGTGTGTGTGTGTGTGTGTGTGTGTGTGTTGAACACACTGTTGATCTCAGCTTTTGTGAGACTATGACAGAAACATAGCCATTAGGATAGTCCGGTTACATAGAGAGAACATGTCTCAAAAAGAAGAGAATAGATTTGAATTCCCCAACACTTGAGTCCCAAGTTCAAGTGCAGAGTTTACTTGTCAAGACTTAAGTCCAAACACTTTTTAATTTAAGGCAATGAAACAACAGAAAAATTGAGTAAAGGAGAAAAGCAATGGCTCTAAGAAACCAAACATCAAAATATTTTCCCTTATTTGCTTATGAATACATAAAAAAATGTTCTTATTCAAAGTAAGGAATTAAGCCAAGCCAGATGAATAACTAGCTTTTTAAAAAGAGTATAAAAGGAAGATAATAGATAATATAAAAGGATTATGAATGGGCTACACCGACATATAATTGCAAACAAATAGAGTAATAAAAGAAAGCCTTTCCCTCCAATTTTTAAAAGGGCATGGAAAAAAAGGACTGAAGGAAATAACAAATTGATTTACATGTGGTATAGAGTAGAGAGCAATGTTAATGCTGTATTCTATCACCAGCTCTTAAAAACATTTGCATTTAAATACATAAAAATGCTCATGTAAAATGAAAACTAATTACAAGAAAAATTACCTATTTTTACCATGTTTTTTCAAGGAGTCAGAAGTCAGATAATTGATTCTTAAAGAAAACATCAAAATTCTTTTGCTTCTTTTGCACGTGTAAAGCATATGTATTCTCTACCTTAATTATTTGAGAAAAAAATAATTTGTCAGCATGCTGTTTTCTGTGATGCAGTGGCTGATTGCTAAAATGCCTAGCTTCCTGTTAAAAATGGCAAAATCAGAAACATATTGGTTCTTGTCCAGTAGCTCTTAGCATTTTATCATAAAATTTAAGATGGTAGAATCAACCAGGGCTCTAGTTCTGCTATAGAAGGTGCTTTTCTCATAGCCAGTGTTATAAATGTACCTAGATTCAACTATGAGTGGTTATGCAGCATGAAATAACCAATTGCTTCTATTTGTTTAATATATTTTTAATTGAAATAAAATTATACCCAGATCTCTTTTTTCCTTTCCAACCTTTTCAAAGCTTTCTCTTTTCAGCCCCTTTCATTTATTCCAGTTTTCAAACTGATGAACTCTTTATCATTTAATATATGATTATTATCCAATGATACTTGTTTAATGGCTTGTGTGTATGTGGTCAATGTGCATTAAACAATCAATAAGAGTCCTCATTACTAGGAAAGGTGAATTTTTCTTATAGTCTTTAATTACCGTGTTGCTTTTTATTTAGGGTTGAAACTACATGAATTTTTCCAGCTTTCAAATTAATATATCCACTGATATTACCATTGTTCCAGACTTCTTATGAAGGCATTCTGGTATGAGACTGTATGACTGTACACTTCCTATTATTCTGGAACTTATGATATTTCCTGCCCATCTTCTGCTATTTTCCCAGGGCCATAGATTCAGAAACTGTAATAGACATATCCTTTTGGGCTAAACTCCACATAATCTAGCAATTTCTACATTGTTTTCAGTTATATTTTTCTGTTTTGGTCCCCCACTATTTTAAAGAGATATTACTTTGATGAGACATGATAGGTATACTTTTATGTGAGTAGAAGACTAAGATATAAAATGTATTATAGTATTATTCTCATTTAGCAAAATCATGATTGTAGATAGCTTTCTATAATCTTGACATCAGTCACTGCAGGAAGCCATGTAGGCTATCAGTACAGGCCTCTCTTGCTGAGTAGGCCCCAAATTCAATTAGAGAACTGTTGTTTACCTTTAACAAGTGATTGTCACTGCTGGACCTTTACAAATATCTTTTCATGCTGGATGTTGTTGCTGTTCATAGATGTTTTAGCTGGGCAGAGCAGGGCTGGGCAAAATCTAAGAGGTCAAAGCATAACTAAAATCTTGGATTTTCTTATCCTGAGTGTGGCAGGAGTCTGTTCTTCTGCCTTGCTAGGGCACCACCAGACACTAGCAGATAGAATCTCCTGGGTGCAGACATGCCTCAGGGCATGTACAAACTGATAGTCTTTAGGTCTTAATTAAGAAGATTGTTTGCTTTTTATTTGACTGCTAAAACATTCTGAGGCTGGACTTCCTTTTGTTTCTATATGACCTTGTTAGGTTCCTTTCTCTGGTCCCTGCTGCTTCTTAGTATGAAAATGGACCCCCTTTAATGTTCTTTCCCCGACTATTAACATAGCACCACATATATCCAACTGGCCATTCTTCCTGGGGTATAAATATCCCCAGCCTCCTCTTAATAGATAAGCTGTCCTTCTACAGTATTCCGGGTGTTCTTTCCCATCATACTCACCACCGCTCAAGATGATCTCTCAGTCCTCGCCATGCTTGGCGTCAATTCTTCCACCCCCAACACCACAGGCATACACACATCAGGCTAGTGAATCATTGTATACACATACTGAGATGAAGAACGACTTCATCTGCAGGGCAGAACTGTTTACACTAACAATCTCCTTGCTTTGCAGTTTGCACAGAGGCAACCTCACTGGAAAGAGTCTATCAGGTTAGATCCAGTTCAAACCACCCCTGTCTTTTATCCTAATTGTGCCGTGCCTTCTGAGTCCTAAGAAGCAACTAAGTGCTACATAGCTAGTCTATATTGTTTTGGGAGTCATATGAATTACATTCATCAACCACTAGATGTGAAGTTTCTTGCTCTTGATAGTATGGTCTTTGCTGGTCTATGGTTGCTATGAGGAATATTGTAAGCCCAAGTGTCTTGAATATCATAAGGTCGTTATACATCTCTCTAAAGGTTTTGCTTTAAGAGCTAGCAAAGTGAATATCAGGAATCACACCCAGATAAATCTACAGCTAATGTTTGTTGTCAGGTAAAGCACATTATTGCTAAACAATGCCTACTAAATTTGAAGCTGCAAAGGAAATCTGAAAATGCTTTCTATCATCAACTACAGGTAAGGTCACAGAGATATATTGTATGGAATTATTTCTATAGGGCAAAACACAGAATGTTGGGGGAGGGGGCATGAAACCAAAAAAAAAAAAAAACACAAGAATTTAGTTTGACAGGTTTAGTATCTGAAAGCATAACTCTTCACATTTTTTCCAGTATAAAACTTAAAGCAATCACTTAATTTGTAAATAAATAAACAGGAGACAATTGAATAAAGTTTTTATGTACACATCTCTATATAATGAATAGATACATTTCATTCATTAATACCATTTTCTTCCAGGAATCTTTCAGAAAACTGGAGAGGGATGCAGAAACTAAATGGATATTGTCATGTATTCAAATAATTGGTATGTCCATGAGAAAAAGCAAGCTGTGCATAAGAAGAGAAAAACATATAAACAAAATTTTACCTAGGTGTAGGTAAAATTATATTGGAGAAACTAAATTCTTTTCTAGAGAATACCAACAACATAGTTGAAATATAAGTAGTTTCTGGTGAATGGAAAATGAGAAGATGTTTCTCTAAATAATAGGTCAAGTATTTAAATGATGATATTTAATTCCAATTAAATATTTATTTTTTCAGATACCACACACAAAGGGATTATAGACAGAGGAAACAGTCATTGAACTGAATGGAGAGCATGTAGAATAAGGCATAGGTTACCTGTAAGCTGAGAAACATACCTATCTTAATGCTTTTGTAACAAGTGGGATGATGAACTTATATTTAATATTTAATGTACTTATTAAAAAGATATACTTAGAAATATATAGGGCACAAATATAAATATCTTTATAATCTAGAATGATACAATTAATGATACAATATAATATGAATAGATGACAGAATAGAGACAGACCATCCAATTAGACAAATAGAAATAGCTCCTGTGAGTAATGATGGTATAAACTCTAACACACTGGAGTCAATAATAAAGATGAAGAATGTGCTTTGACAGATGTAGAAGAAAAGAAACTGACCAGACATTTTTAACTAATTAAATTTAGAAGCTGAAAAGTTTAATAAGAAGTTTTAGAAATGTTCTAAATTTTTGTTAAGAGTCTACATTATGCCAAACACTTAATTATTTACAACCTGTAAAGAAAAATATGGCTTCTTTGAGTAAATGTGCAGTTTTACTTAGAAGATAGCAACACTGTGTATGAAGGAGTAGGAGAAAGGACATAAGATTTTGTCAGAAAGACTCAATACATTTAAAAGTTTTTAATGAAATATGTTCTGAACTTACTCCTAAAATAACTAAGAACAGACAGAAGGGGAAGCTAAACATGTGCTAGGTGGTTAATGTTAGTCAGTTGAAGACCATACAGTAAAACTTTTACCTAGTTTTTTAGAAAAGATCACCAATTGTTGATTCATAAACTAAAAAAGTGTTATTTTTCTAGGTATAAAACAAAGAAGTATGTGCTTTTGTACATGACTGGAGACAAATGTTTTCTCTATTTGTATATATCATAAAGTAAATGCTGTTGGCAGCTATGTGGCCTAATTTTGGATCAGCATATGAATGCATGTATAATGGATCTCCACAAGGCAAGCTTTGTGGAGATGGCGTTTTACTTGACAAAAAATAGTGGACCTCAGTATTGTACAGATTACTGTGGGAAGCTTACAGCCTGCATGTTCTCATCTCTTCTTAACAGGGATGATTCTCTTGTCGGTTTTAATGTCACTTTGTCAGTCATGAGTGGGATATTTGTGATTGTTTCCAGAAACTCCATTTTTTTTCTCAAAAATTCCCTGTAAAATTGTTTTGGAATTGATGCTTCTCAGCATATAATCTGGAAATACCAGCTATTACCACAGCCCATTGGAACTACTATGACTCAGCACTGACTTGAGGCAATAAAAGTTAATGGATAGTTAAAGAAATAAATACAAACTGTATGCAAACAGTATATTGAAAAATCATCCCTATGTCCATAAATATGCTTTGTTATGTTTTGAACAATGGTATTGTTCTTGAGAATTTATGCTTAAGATAGAGTAGGATATGCCTGACTTGATAGCTAGTCAAGCTAACAAAATGCTGAGCCATTCAGGACCAGCTACTAGTGTAAAGTTATAGTGATATAACAATTTTTCTTCCCTGTATCAGGACCTGAACCACAGGCAGTGGCTGGATTTGGGAAAAATACAAAATTGAAAAATAATTATCCACTAAAGATAATAAATACATTGTATTTAACCTCTGTATTTAAACTATTATATTTTGCCAAATTTTATATTTTAAATATAAATTATGTTTAAGATATAATCTATATGTTGTGGGAGATGCTAATTACTTACTGATTATATATAAGACCTAGTTCATATGATAACCACCAAAACTTGCACTCTTAAAAAGGAACAAGGACATGAGGTTAGATATTTACTATATGGATAAACAAAACTGTTATTCTGATAAATTGACACATTACTAAAATTATTACTAATATCTTAATGCTATATTCATAGCAATTACTGTATTTCCCAACCATTCTTTTTTTAAATTTCTCTTACAATAGTTGGGAATTCACACAGAATCTCACAAATAGTCCATGTGCAAGAATAAGAGATAGTGAAGAGTTTCAACCAAAATAGGACCATCAAAATTATGTCATTATAATACTGAGGCATCTTCATCAAAGAAGGCCTGAAAAGATTGCAAAAGGTAGAAATATGTCAATGTGAAGAACACAAAAAAGAAATTTACATTCATGAACCCATGAACCCATGGCAATTGTGACATTCTGCACAAGAAAGACCTCTGCACACTTAAGCCAGAGAGAATTCCATCATGGAAAAGGAGAGTGCACATGGAATTTTATCCTTCACTGAGAAACTGTTGGCATTTAATTGATACTGGGGGGAGCATTAGCTTTTTTAAATGTCATGTCTCTGGTAGATAAATCACACCATAGAGCAGGATTACTTTAGAAACATTTGTGTAATACAAACTAGAATATAAGTATGGGTAGAGGAAAACAAAAACCAACTAAAGTTGGGTAGTTCGAAAAGGAAGTATGAGAAATACCATTGTGAAAAGTGATGTGAGGGGTGAAGGTATTCAAAAAATTTTATGGAAATGTCTAAATATTAAAAAATATACTGTTTGACCCACTATGCCATTTTTTCTAATTTATTTAGGAATGTCAAATATGGTTTTCTCTGTAATTATCTGTATGTCGTGGTTTGAATGAGAATGGCCATTAAAGTCTATTGTTTGAATATTCTAGAGAAACTATTTGAGAAGGATTAGAAGTTTCTGCCTTGTTGGAGGTGTGTTGCTGGGAGTGGGCTTTGGAATTTGAAAACTCTCCTGCTTGCTTTGTCAACATGAAAGTTCTCAGCTACTGATTCATTGCTGTGCCTGTCTGATTTCAACAGTTCAAGCAGTCTCCATAAATTCATGATAGTCATGGAATCTAATATTCTGCAAATGTGTACCCCAAAATGTTGCCATGGTTATAGTGTTGTATCAAGGTAGCATAAAAATCAGGCACTATGTTTGTATTTATACAGTCATTAAATGCTTATATATAATAGACTCTATTGTAATTACATGAATTATTTTCATTCATTTAGAAACTAAGGCATAAGGAAGGGAAAAAGAAATGGAGAGAACAAGATATGTATTAGAAATACATATTTTGAAAAATATGCAAACAAGAGTATACCTATTGCTGTCTAGTATATTTCTAGCATCTTTCCCATTGCAACAAACACAGTCTTCACACAATACTCAGAGATTGCAAAGCTTTCTTGTAATTTCTGTCCCTAAGCCTGAAAATCTGTGTTGGTTGTTCACTATCTATTTCTTCACCCTCTATTTAATGTCTTTTCTATTTGTTCTCTGCCACTTATATTCTGACCATGAAGATATAAAATCCATTTGTACTTTCACTTTTTATCTACTAGTTCTCCAGTTCCACTACTTATAATATATTACTCCTATGTGTTTGGGTTAGGATTTGCAGAAAAATTAGACTATGACAGCATATTTGTTAGAGACCTTGAAGTGAGAAAAGGAACCAGTGAACACTTATGGGTTAAAATTTCTATTATTCCCCACACAATTATAAGAGTACTATGCAAAAACTTCTGGAAATAAAACTCTTTTACACTTTGAGGATTCAGTGTCCAGGGCATTCACAACATTAAAATAGTCTGACTGTAGAAAGTTGTTAATAAATCCCTGAAGATATCTTCCATATTCTGGGAAACTGAGCACATACAATAGCAAGCAGGATAATTCTATCTCGTTCCAGTAATTGCTCCAATTTGTGTGAAAGATAGAAATGTGCCCTTTACTCCAAGAAAAATGAAATTGAACATCCTTATCCACTGCCTGCAGCCAATTGACTTTGTTCTAAGGAAGATTTTTACAACATTTCCCATTGCCTCAAGGTATCAGCAATGTCCACTTTACTTTTTTAAGTGTTAGTCTTTTTCTTACACTTTTTTCAACCAAATTCCTTCATCATTTTGAATGTGACAAGCATTTCTTTTACCACAAGAATATTCTAGAAATACCAGCTTCTATGAATATTAATGCAAAGAGAAATCTGGTGATGAATTAAAAAAAACTTATGCTCATTTTACATGTAAATATGTATTGGACACAACACAAAATGGGTGACTTTGTAAGGTTGAATAGGTTACAAGAATAAATCCATGAGATGGGGAAGGGATACATAGTACTAATGCTTGAAAAGCCTATATACTTTTGTGACATGATGAAGAGGAGAGCATCACAAGATTGTAGACATGGAGAAAAAGATAGTTAATAAAGCATAGTCAGTGTGTTTCTATGCATGGACTGGCACTTCAGAGCCCATTCCCTCCAGAGGAACACCTAACCCAGTCATGGCATTAGGAATAGGAAATCAGACCTGCCTGGAGTGGATTCTGAGCTGATCCACCTTGGGACTTCTTGCCTTATTTGGGGAAGATATGGGGGTGGATGGGAAGGAGAAAGGCTGTAATCAAACAGGGAGGGATTGGGAGGGGGAATGAAGGGAGAGCAAGGGGATACATGGGGGAACAAAAGGACTTTCTTTTCTAAAAGAAAAAAAAAACTTGAAAAAATGAACACAGCCAAACACAAACAGAAAACATTGTATCTTCTTATAGAAGATGGTTGAGTTTTATAGGAAATATATTTTCCAAGGATTCTTGTGTATTTTATTTGCCTGACACTTACTAGGTAACTTACACTAACTCTTTTTCTATAGGGGAAAATGTGTCAATAAAAATCTTCAGGGCCTGGAGAGATGGCTCATCGGTTGAGAGCACTGAGTGCCCTTTCAGAGGTCCTGAGTTCAATTCCCAGCACCTACATGGCAACTCACAACTGTCTGTACTTTCTGTTCTCAGTTCCAGGCAATCATCAAGGCAAATAAATAAATAAAAGATTTTAAAAAATCTTCACTGACCTCCTTGGGGAGTATTGGGGTGGGACAGAGCCGGAGATAGGCCTTGGAGGAAGTGGGAGGAGGTAAGGGAGAGAAGGTAGTAACAGATATGAATGAATTCTATATATACTGTTATTTTCCAAAGTTATTTAAATGTAATTATAAATATTTTCTACTGTACAGCAATCATCATATGAGTTTCTTAATATTGATAATTAGAACAAATGCATCACAGTTATTACAGGACAGTGATTGCTAGCATGGTATTTTATATCTGCTTTATAAAAAGTAGTATATTCAATTTGGATTTTCAAATAGTACAACCAGTAAATAATAATTCAAACAAGCTGAGGAACATGAAAGTGTGGTTCACCTTATAAATAAAAATGCCACATAACTCTGAATTTTCTATAATATTTTGAATGGAACATCATTGATAAACTCTCTTATATGGACACTTTAAATATGTGTCAGTAAAATATCTCATGAATCAAAGATTTGTACATTATTCCTCAAGCTCAGCTAAATAAATTACAAACTTATAGATGATATGCTAATAGAAAAATTAATAGATATAGAAACATAGATTTAGGCAAACACAATAAGCTAAGAGATATTTTATACTATGATATTCTGCCAACACATTCCTTATCATTCATTGTCTAAAATTAGAAAAGAAGAGAACATTTATATTTTATCCAGCACATGAGGATGATAAACATGAAGAAAGTGAGTTGTCCATTAGAGTGGTCCCATAGCCTGGAAAATGGTCATCAAAGTATCTCTAATCACCTCTTTACAACAAATGGACATTTTATGTAGCATCCATCTATTGAACTTAGATTCACACTCTAAAATGGTACTTTGTATGACCTTGGTTTTGCATTTTAGGTAATTTTGTATGAATTTAAGTTTTTTTTATTTAATCATTTTTGGGGCTTATCCATATTTTGGCAAGTATAAGCTTATTTTTGTCTTCATTACTGAGTTGATTCAGTTGTATTAACATGGCCATTCTTTCTAATTCATTCATCAGAGGGCAAGTATTTGGATTTTATGCATTTGGAAGCTACCTCAAATGCCCATGTTAACTTTGTTCAGCAAATCTTCTTATAAACATATGCCCTCTTTTTCATAAATAGAGAAATTCCTGAGTCATGTTATAAATGAATGCTTAGTTTAAAGCAATTCATCAAATACTTTCCCAAGGTGACTATTTGATTCTGTCTTTCCTACAGCAAAGTATGGTGAATTTAATTCACCACTTCTCTGTCAGCATTTGTTATTATCAGTCTTTTGAGCTGTCTTTTTACTACGATCACTGGAATATTGTATTATGGATTAATTTTATATTCCTATATTGATTACTTACTTTGTGTATTTTTCAAATTGTGACTACTTATTTATATATTATTTTCATATTTATTGTGTTATATAATTTTTAAACTGGAATAACTTTTTGAACTATAAATGCTCTTTTATTCAAAAGAAAACATTTAATTGGGGAAGGCTTACACTATAGAGGTTTAGTCTATGAGAGTCATGATGTGAAACAGGATGGCATGCAGGCATACATGGTGCTATGGAGGTAGTTAAGAAAGGCAGGCAGCAGGAAAAGAGGGAGGCATTTATTTGAGTTTTAGAAACCTTAAAGTCCTTCCAAATGACAAACATTTTTCCAACCCCCCCCCAAAAAAAAACAACAAAAAAAACCACATCTACCCATCAAGACCATACCTCCTAATAGTGTCACTCCTTATGAGGTACAGGAACAAATTCTATGAAAAGCACACATCCACTTTTTCCTCAGGATTTTTGTAATTATTTCTTCAGTGAATCATGCTTGAAAGAGACAATTTTGTTTTTTCACTCTGAAGCATATCAAGCACATTACCTTTATATCTGTCTGTAATATAAGTGTTTATAGCTATTTAAACCACCATCATGCGATTTGACTGAGCACCATATTCTCAGCCTGTTAACTTGTCTTGCTCAATGAGTATTTCCTCAGACTTTCCTCATAGGCATTGCAAGATTTATCCTATAAAATCATTACTGAGATAACCTTTCTCTTGAGCTCAAAGACATGTAACAATTAGTCATAGCTTGTAAAAAGAAAATTTAATACCCATACAATCATTGTGGCAAAACATGTTAGGGACTGTTATCATTGTGTTTTTGGAAAGCTAAAGTGCTACATACACTAATCATATTTTTCCCTATGTGAAAAATGCCTTATTCTAATTTGGTTTCAGCTGGTACAAAGACCATGACCTAAATCAACTTTTATTTACTATTGGTTCTGACCACAGAATATTATAGAATGAGGCAAAGGCAGGAATTCAAATATGGCAGGAGCCTGCAGGCAGGCACTGAAGCAGTGTCAGTAAAGAAATGATGCATACTTGTTTACTCCTCAGATTTAAAATTATCTACCTTTCTGCTACCTTCTATTGCCACTTTCCCAGGGTCAGAACTACCTGCAGTGGCCTATGGCATTCCACAACAATTTCCAATCAAGAAAACGCCCACTCAGTTTACAAATTGCCCAATTTGATGAATTTTCTCAATTGAAGTTCCCCCTTCCCAGAGAAATTCAGTTCTTTTCAAGCTGATAAAAATTATAGCCAACACCCTCCATCCTAAATTATTTCCAAAAATCCAAATAATTCAATTAAAAACTATTTTTCAAGTTTCATTGATTTATACAATGTATCTTGATTATATCTATTCTTCACTGATATTTCGACATCCTCCAGACCACTATCTCATCTGCTTGTTTTAGGATTTTTGTCTATTCAATATACAACACGCTGAATCCAATAGTGCTACTCATATACATATGGACATGGAATTATCCACTAAGAACTGATGTCCACTTACCAGTAACTAGAATCTGAAAGGAAATCCTTACCTCTCACAAGAGCAGATAACAACTGCCAATTGATTATCACCTAAGAGTGGAGTCACTCCTTAATCCAGCTGAAAGTTTTAAGTAGCTTTATCTGTTGTAGGTCATATACAGGTAACCATAGCTGTTATGAGTTAATGAATGCCATAGACACATTATGCCCAGTAGAATATATTTTACAGCACTCATTCCTAATGTTTAGCCTTTACATTCTTTCTGCCCTTTTTCCAGTGTTCTCTGTGCTTTGAGAGATGGGTATACAGCTGAAAACTCATATTTTCTTGGCCTCAGAATAGTGTCTGCATTAATCCCTACCATCTACAAAAAGAAATTTCTCTGACCAAGACTAAGAATACATCTGAGAATATAATTCTAATTATGTAGAGGGGAGTTTGACAACATGACCATGTAGAAAATAACATAAATAGTTTTTTTTTTTTTTCCTAGGGCCTATATTAACTTTCCTAGACATGGTTTTGACTGTGTTGACATACCAAACGTGAAATGCCTTCTGAGGAGCAGACTTCAAAATAGCAATTGGTTAGATCTCTCATTCCAAAATTTTTCATTGTGGTTTTTAGGTTGAAGCATACCAAATCCTAGCATTAATTCTGTATACTTGGTGTCTAGTGAACTTACTTTCAATGCATTATGTGTACGTCTGAGGATTTTTTCCTATTCTGTGTTTGCATATCTTACTCTCCTTTTCAAAATTGTGAGACATGGTTAATGTTCCAAGTGTTGCTTTCTCAGATATATCTATTTCTTCTGAGTCAGAAACTTCCCAGGATTAGAAGTTGTAGTTAGTAATTCCAGGTAAGAGATTTGAGAAAAATTAGCCCCCTGCTGAATCTTCAGGAGAGAATATTGAGAAAAAAAAAAAAAAAACAAAACAAAACAGAATTTCGAGAAAAAATTAGAGCTGTTGCTTGTGTGACTGAGGAAGTAAAACTAAAAGCTACTCAAAGAGTTAATATTATGCTGAGAAAGTAAACAGCCTGCAAGTTGTATACATCTTGCAAATTACTACACTGTCTCATGGTTTATTGGTCTTTGCCAAATAAGAATTTGTCTCCACAAGCTTCTTGTCCCAGTGAAACTCACTGGACAGGAACAGGTACTTATATGCAGATCAGAGACTAGGCTGCATGGCTCTCACCAAATATAGTTTGTACCTGGGACTGTTGAGTTACATACTATATAAATCCTTTACCGTTTCAGTTTCAGCTACATGCACAGCCCCAGGATCTTGCAACATAGTTCAGGCTACCCATTATTTTAATATGTATTCTATGCTGCCCTGGAACTATTAATTTTTCTGCATCATTTTTCAAGCACTAACATTTTACACATGTACCACTATAATCATATTGTATATAACTTGCAATATGACATTTTTTTAGGTCAGAGAGAGATCATATTAGATCATCCCATTCTCAGTTATAACTTATTTATAGCTTTATTATTGAGACAATAAAAAATCCTATGGAAGATGATCATCCTGCAAATTTGTTCTTCTGCTTTTACTAACTAACTGATGAGATTTTATCTACCATCCCAGGCTTTCACCAGATCTGTGACATTGAAACACACCTCCACCTAGGGACATTTCATGCATAAGCCTTGATATCTTTTTTAACTGTCATAGTATGCAGCACATTGATTGAGAAACATCTGAGCATCTAACTAGGAGATCTGGCAGCTCATGAGTATTCTGTTTCAATATTCACTTGGTCCCTTTTCAAGTTCAGGTAACCATTTTTATTTTTTTGAGGAAGCCTTTGCTTATTGGCTCATCACTTCTGTGCAAAAATTTCCTAAGGTTGAGGATTGGGCTCCTGATTAGTGTATACTGCCAGCTAATGCAGTATAATATAATAAGCTTAGTTAATATTAATTATATGTATTGTGAATGATTATATAACCATATATTATCTGCATTTTCCATATTGTAATTTTCAGCATAGCTATTGACAGTTTACTTATACCTGGTGTTATTTCTTCAACCTGAGTTTAAAGATCAGGTTCAGTCTTTTTATACTTATACATGTTTTTTATCTAAATATTTAAGTACCATTAGGTGAAAAGGACAATGACATGTCCAAAATGATGTTATGAACAGTGTTACCATGGAGCCGTGTAAATACAGTTTGGCAATAAAATAAAGAGTATAAAAATAAGCATTATAATTCTCTCGAGTTCACCAATGAGCAGCCTTGAATTTGGGTATGCTCTGGAACAGTGAGAGACTCACAAACAGAACAAAGTAATGCTTCTCCATTAGTAATGATTATGCAGTAAATAGTTTATATTATTTAATTATAAATTTAATTGCTACATTGTTTGGTATTTCTGGGGTTCCTAACCTACAAATATTTTCATTAAATGTTTTCTTTTCATTCCCATATCCCAACTTTCTAGGAGGCAGAAGATAAGATACAACAATGAGATTTATAAAATTTCAATATCACTCTATTTGCTTACTAGGATCAACACTGCCCAGGGATGGGATGGGGAGTTGCGGAGAAGAAAAATGACAAGATGTAGTGGGAGGGGGAAGGGACCTTGAATAAGGATATGCAGGGATGGAAAAAAAATTTCAGAGGGAAAGCATCTACTAACTGTAGTCATTTAGATTTATGCATTGCAAGGTGCTTGAATTATTGTTTCCATATGGATTGACATTTTAACAACAACAGCTAAGGATGCTGAGCCTTCGCTGCCACCCATTATTAAGTAGGATATGTAATGATACCCATTATCAAGTGGATGATGTAAAAGTAAGAACATGTCTGCAGAGTGATCAACGATATGAAACATGATCAATTGTTTTTCATCATGTGACATAAGCTGCTCAAATTGAACAGCTCCACTTGGACTCTGCTGGACCACATTTAACCTCTTCAGAGTGTCTTATGCAGCAGATAAAAGCATTTTATTCCACTGGCTCAGAGAACCTGTATGTCAAACTAACCAAATAAATAAATAAAACAACTGTGCTCTAAAAAATAAAATAAAATAAAATAAAACAAATCCATGATAATTTGCAAGTGAATATGAATAACAGAAAATTAATGTTTTGTCTTTATGGGTTGTACAGATTTTTAAAGCTAGAAAAAAATCTAGGATATATTGTCCCCTGTAGAAAATTTTATTTTTCAATAACATTTCTGTCTTTTCAGTCAATGTAACAAAATATAAACCTTTAAAGTGTCCTACATTATAATTTAGGGTTACTTTAAAATGTAAATATTATCATATAAAAACTCACTTTTCCATGTAGTGTAAACTTTTTTTATTATTATTTTTTTCATGAAGGAATCATATGACCATAGAAGATATGTACAGAATAGATTTTGCTCATTAAATAGCATGAAATAATTTTATTCTACACATGAAAAATCATCTAGAAGAAAGATCTAATAAATCTTTGTATTATAATTTACAGGTTTATTGGTATTTGCATTTGTGATTAGCTAGAAAAACATTGTTCAGCTCTTCTGTTCATTGATCCAATGGTCACAGTAAACTAACATTTCTGAGGAGTAACATAAGTGAAAGAAGTCCCCAAATTTTATGAGTAATATTAGGCAATGTCTGCATAAAATTATGGTGTAACAGAAAGAGTCTTTACTATGATATCAGAATGCAGATTTGGTTTCTCCTTCAATCAAGGCTAGTAACTACAGTCTTTCATGGCATGACCTCAAATCAATCTATGGTACAACAATTGATCTTAACCTCAGAATAAAATTTTAACTGTTAGTCATTTGCAAATTGCAAAGGTTGAATATTGCTGCTCTTTCACCTTGTGTTGTTTACCTATTAGGGCTTGCTTTCTTAATTGCACTGAGTAATTACTAATTATCTGCAAGTTTTTGACTTATAGTCCCAAATTATTTATTTTATTAACTTCTGTGTAATCTGGGAGAACATGATTTCTCATTTGTTTTTTACGATGCTTTTTGTGTATTTTTTATAAGCATCCTTCAAATGCTAAGTAACTGTGTCTCTCAAGTTTGCCACAGATAGATTTAAAGGTAGAATCTATTCATTAGGAAACCAAGGATAAGAAAATACAGCCAATACACCACCTCTATTTCTGCTGCAAGTAATTGTTATTAGTAATGTTTCCACAAGAAAAAAAAATGCCTTAAGTATTAGAGTTTCATATGTGCTCATGTAACTCACATCTCTATTTGGATGTAAGTGAGAAATAATATAAAAAATTGGAACACTCAGCATATCTGAAGAATGTAAAAAAAAATAAGAACCTTTTCTGACTCTTTCTGGGAATTTGGTTGAATTTTTGGTAATTAATTAGTTTTTTTAATTAATAAGTTCTTTTCTTATTTTGTACTTATTTTTAATTCAGCAGTTTGACTCCTAAATACCTTTGATTTTGGGATTGAATCAACAGTGCTGAATTCTGAATACAGCCAGCTTTGTGTTTCTTTTTATTTTTTCTTTCAATGTTTACATTTAGGTCAGCATTATAAAATACCCAATCTACTTTTTTCTTAAGCAATGTAATCTCCATCTACAGCAGTGATTCTCAACCTGGGATTTAATAGTCCCTTTAATGGGGTCACCTAAGCCATAAGAAAACACAGATATGTAGTATGATGTATCTGGCCTATATGGCCTGATATCCAAACCCACAGACCCACAGACTCACAATCCTGTAGTTCCTAGGTCTAGCAGTCCCACAGAATCACATAGATGCTTATATTAATTAAACTCTGCTTGCTAATTGGCCTGGGGCACAGGCATATAACTTGCTAGCTCTTTACTCTTAGGTTAACCCATGATTTTTATGCTAAGCCAAGTGGCTTGGTGCCTTTTCTCCAAGCACCATTTGAAGTTCGTTCCTTTGGGTCTACTGACATGTCATTGTGGTGACTCTGTGGCTTCTTCTGGCTTATCTCTGACATCTATGTTTTGCTCATTCTGTTCCTAGAGTTTGCTTAGTCTGGTAGTCCTGCCCATACTTCCTTTCTGCCTTCACTTAATCAGCATTTTTATTAAAATAGTAGGCAGGACATTTATTTACAATGTTACATAATCCTACTCCTCAGATATTTATATTATGATTCATAAAAGGAGCAAAAATAGACTTCCAAAAAAGCAGCAAATATATTTTTATGGTTGTGGTTCACCACAGCATAGGAAGCATAATAAAGGGTCAAAGCACTGAGAAATTTGAGAATTACTGTTCTATAGGATCCAAACCAAATTGTTAGTTTTTTACCTTGAATATTAGAAAAAAAGTATTATAGTTTGACCATTCTTAATTTTCTCACTCTTTTGTCTTACTACATATGGGTTTGAACACCCAGAATCCATGTGTTTATGAACCAGAAAATACAATCTATTTTTGTCAATGAAGAGGAATAAGAGAGTCAATAACATGGTTGCCATAGATGGAAAGTTTTCATCCTAGATTTCTTCTAACTACAAAATACCCAGACTGCTTTTCAGAGACAACTTCTGCATTAAGGTGGTCTAGATGTCCACTGCATTATGGCTATTCAAAAAGGTTATTTGTACTAAGTAAACTTAATAATATAGGGTAAAGAAACAAACAAAGCTCATTGGACAATATTTATGATGTCTAAACATGAGATATGAACATAAAAATATTAGTAGATATTAATGATAATATATAATGCTCTCAATGACATAAGGCTGACTACTCATGTTTGTATTAAATAAAATATTAAAGAAAAGAATACAGAACAAATTCTCCTATCAAGTGCCTAAGATGAACTTACTTTTATTAAACCAGCATAACATAAGGGCTAAGGACAGAAAGACTTTGGTGTAGTATATCATATTGTCAGTTTCTCCCACAATGATTCAGAAAAGCACTGTTAATCTTACAAAGAAATTAATAACATAAAGGTAATATTATTCTTAAATAGGATAATACTCTAAATATTACATTTATTATGAACAGTAAATAATATCACCACTACGATGTAAGAATCAACATTATTAGATTTGACTCCACTTCATGTTATTTTTAATGGATACATTTTATCTTAAGAATCTTCTCATTAAAGAAGTATGTGTTTGTTTGTAAAGAGCATATTCAGTGTCTTTTATATCTAGTATAATCTAGTCAGTACCTAGGGAAAACTAATCTTTACAGACTTTTATCACATGCATGGGAAGCATTGCTACTTAAACATTTATATTACTGCTAGTATAGCAACACCGAAGTGAAAGTAAAATGATAGCTTAATCAAAGGCCATCTACTTAAATGGTATCTACTGTGGAAAATTTATTTGTAGGAAAAAAAAACCCTGGACAAACAGATTTTGTTAATTTAGAACCAGTTTAACAGCAAAAAGTTTAAAGAGCCTGAATTTTTTTTATATATAAAGAATAAAGTCTTATTTTTATCCATGTATCCCCTTGTTCAAATTCCCTTCCCCCTCATTATCCCTCACTGTCAGCCTTCAGCTTCCCTTCTCCCCATCCCTCCATTCCCTCTCCAAAACAGGTAAGAGGTCCCAAGGTAGATTAGCCCAGCATCCCCTCCAGGCAAGTCCAATTTCTTTATCCTAATATCCAGACTGGGTTAAGTGTTTATCTGGAGTGAATTGGTTCCAAGGTGCCAGTTCATGCACAGAAACACAGTCTGAACCCTCTCCTTGAGGCTCCACATATTACCCATGTCAGTGGACAGTTGCCTACACTTGGAGGACTTAGTTCCTTTTCCTGGTGGTTCCCAGGTGGCTGGTCTTGATTCAGTGAGCTCCCCAGAGCTCCAGCCAGCCATCACTGTGAGAATTTTTCTCATAATCCCAATCCCCTTGTTCATAAAGTCTTCTCCTTTTGAGATTGAAAATGATCTGAAACTGTAGCCAGAGTAATCATGATAATTCAGTACACAGGTCATCATGATGTAATACTTTTGATTAAGATTAGTTTTTGAAGTGTAATGCTATTTCAAAATAATGACAATTTCAAACTGTGTGTCTTCTCATCCTTGTTGTATAATATGTAGAAAATGTCAATCATAAATAATTCATATTGTAAGGAGTTTCTGTGTTAATAATATGACAATGCAATCAATTGTTATTTCTGCAAGGTTTATTTGGCTCCATAGTTATGAGTTCTAGGACTAACGCAATTAAGCTTCATTGACACATCACTTTACAAACAAACATAAGACAAGCACAAAAAGAACAGCAAAGCACAGAAGGAACACAAAAAATTAAAAGATACACTGGATTAGGAAAGTATTAAATGTGGAAAGAGGTAAGGAAAAATCTCAAGCCCATGATTAAAAACATTACAACACAAGCATTAATAAGTGGCACATTTTGTTCAGAAGGGAATTTCAACACGAATTATAGTTCATGAAACTTTAAACTCTGAGCTTCTCACTTAGAATCATATCAAAGTGCACATTTTATAAATTTTCTTTAAAGAATTCTTAAGGTAGGAAAATTGTCCATTCTTGAAGTGAAAATAAAGTTAACAACCATTGAGGTTGTTAATGAGGAGATTCCATTAATCATATTTATAAAGAAGTATGGAAAAATAAATCTGTGAAGTAATGGAAGAAAGCTTGAATTTTACCTCTAGTATGGTCTCTCTGGAGGTACCTGAATATAATATATAGAAAACTAAAGAGTTGCAATATATTTTTATTCTTAAGAATGCTTAGCTAGAAATAAATTAAAGTTCTGGGACTATCTATCATTTTAGTCTTTTTGTTTATGAATAGAGACCAAAATTCACTGAAGTTACTAATTAATACAGCAGATATTTATATAGTTATATGTCAGATTTTAAAATAAACAATGAAATAAGTTTGTAAAGGCACAGAAGAGGAATGAATTTCTAGGGAAGTAGCTGTGTCCAAACTTTCTTCATCACTGACTTGGGAGCCACTTTAGGAGGCAGTGATCAGGGACTGCTTGCTTCTCTCTACAATTCAAAGTACAGAAGTTCACTGATTGATGGGCTTACTAACAGTTTCTGTCTTAGTTATGGGAAGTTGTTATGTACTTGGGGATTCTTCTTGCAAAATATGTTTGTGATATTTTGTGGATAATTTACCTGGAATGTCCATCAGAGTGGATTTGAGAAATAGGCCAAGATTGTTTTAACTCTGTTATGAGCATTTGAAAGGTAGGTTATGTTCATAAACTATGAGTGTAAAAAGCACAGATATGAAGCAGGTAAACTTTTATATTTTATAAAAAAGAAAATTATATAGTAGAAAGTTAAATGTTACTGGACAAGCCAATGTTAGATAACTGTGATGTAATGTAATCTCAATCTTGTCAATGAAAATAAAGTATTTGTCAAATAGTGTGATATCAATTCAAATAATGTTTCATGGTGCTAATTTCTTTCATATTCTAGTAATTCTTAAAATTATATTATAGTCATTAAATATTTAAAACATCTGTCTAGTGTTTCAACTATGACTATAGAGTTGCTGAACCTATGAATTGTCCATTATTATTAAATCTCCCTCACTACCACATTCATATTCCCACCCTCTGCTTTCTTAAAGTAATATAAGGAACAAATAAAATAAGATGCATTGAATTAGAAAAGTATAACATGCCATATAATAAATACTCTTTCAGTGTTATTGATCTGTTTCTTACTATTCTAACTCATAGACAAGAATATATCAATAAAGTATTGCAAGAAGAAAAGAAAGCCCAGGCCATTTTCCAAGTGTGTGTTTGTATTCAATTCAGGATTTCACATTGATTTTGGAATCCATCCTACAAATTGTTCACTCTATTTGATCAAATCATTACACACCATGCATTTCCGGATAAGCCCATATATTGTCAAAACTGTTCAAACTGTTACCATTTACTAATAAATCCATTTTATAAAAGAGATGAATTCAGGTGAGTTAACGAAGCATAATTACTTTCTCCAGCTGTGCTTTCAATCTCTGCTTAGATGTTTAGAAGAAAAATCTAAGATTGATTCAAAATGTGTTGTCACATTTTCAATCTTTAAACAAAACTTTTAAAAATATAATGTGGAATAAATCTGAGCAACAAACTTGAGAATTATTGAAAATAAAACTACCTTGATCATCTGTCTAGGGTGAGTACAGAAACATGCCAGAGAATGAAAGGATGCTAGAAGGTGGACAGATTGAAGGATTTTATAATGAAGCTATGCTACAAAAAAAGTTTTCTAATTTGTAAGTAAGGTTATGAAGGTGTATGTATGTGCTTATACAAGCATAATTCATCACCTTTCATTGCAAATTAAAAGAGACGTGTGGCTTTGTTTTGACTAGAACAGGAGAAAGGAATCTTTCAGATGCTTAGGGCAGAAAGCATAAAAAGAAGAAATTCTGATTTTCTTTCTTTGACAATATTATGTTTGCACTTGGCAAACCACAGGCAGGATTTGGTCACTCATCTGGTGGAGTGCCTAAAATTTTCACAGATATTTATGTGACCCACTTAATTAGCATGTCTCTCAGAAGAAATCTATTTAGCACCTACTGTTTTATATTATGAGTCTAATAACCTCTCTCTATATTTTCATAGATGTTCTATGCTTGCAGCCACACTCTAAATTCACCTAGTTTGTTGATCTTGAAAAATACAGTTTATATTGTGAATATAAATTTATAAATTGAAATGTCTTTTGAATCTTCAAAATAAAGGGCAGCTTATATTGCTTAGTTCAGTCTCCACTCCTGGCAATATTAGGGCAGTGGGACCATGGGACTGCCTGTAGCCTGCCCAGGGATGGGATGGGGATTTGTGGAGAAGAATGACCTGATGTGGTGGGAGGCGTAGGGCCCTTGGATAAGGATATACAAGGTTAAAAAGTGTGACTTCTTTGTTAATAATAATAATAATAATAATAATAATAATAATAATAATAAATAAAAAAACAAAATAAAGGGCAGCATTATTTATCAACACTGTGTATCTCTTTATTTAAAAATAATTTATTCATTCTAGTATAAGTCAGAGTTTCTTCAGATATTGTTACTTATCACTAAGTTATTTAAACCTTTGTATCATATAATTTTCAGTATATGTATGGTCTTTAAAAACTTCTCATACAAGATTGGCAAGATAGCTAAATGAGTAAAAGGAGCTTTTGCAAAGTCTAATTCCTGGATACTCTGAGGTGTAAAGACAGAACTAGTTTCCTAAAGTTAGCATCAGACATCACGCTTATACCATGGCAAATATGAACATTCACACATGAACATGCATACACACATGCACACACACACAAAAACACACCCCTAGGCACATATAAAAATAAAAAATAATTTTCTTCCATTTAGTTATAATTATTCTACATTTGTCTATAATTTTATGCTAAACAATATTAATGTTATGATTTAAATTATATTAATACTATTTCATAAATTATGGCAATTTCTATACTTTTACCAATCTTTGTATATATGCATTTATATACATATAGGAATTAATAGAATTTGCTACCTGTACCTTTCTTTTATAATATAAAGTGGTAATAGTGGTGTTTGACATTGTTCTGGCCCAAATTTATTACATTTATCATTAAAATGTTACCAATGAGTGTCCAGATGTGACAACTTGTATATTTGGTTCATTTACTCAATAAATTAAAAGGAGCTTTTAACATAACTGCTAAGAATTTTTCTCTGAAACACAAATTATTATTTTTTCATCGTGTGTCACATTTTAAATAATGTTACTTGCCTGCCTTTGTCAGTGGTTCTCAACACATGGATCCAGATCCATTTGGTGGTTTTACACAGGAGTCACCTAAGACAATTGGGAATACACAGACATTTACATTATGATTTGTAGCAGTAGCAAATTTACAGTTATGAACTAGTAACAAAAATATTTTATAATTGGAGGTCACCATGGCATGAGGGTCACAGCATTAGAAAAGTTAGAAATAACTGCTCTGAGTCGACTCTGGTCTGAAAGAGACTGTGAATTAATCATCAGTTTCCCATTATATTAGGGTTTTCTTGTAAAGATTTTCCACTGGTTTTCATATCTGTAAGTATCTTCAGAAACAATCCAATAAGAGAAACATGCAATATCCACAAATTATCTAATATTTATAATTTTATTATGATTAATATTATTGTCAGAAAATTTCTAGCTATGATTATGTTTTATCTATTCCTTGTTTTACTCCATAAATTATTTTTGGAAGCCCTCTGAGCACACAGAACTAACTTTTGTACATGTTAGCTACTCATCAGATACTTTTAAATATTTGGTTAGTTCACTTTCACTCATTATTTTTAACCTTGAAATTATACCATCTTCTTGAAAAAGCAGCCTCAGAAATACATTTTAATTGAGTAAAAGATACCTAAAATGGAATAAACCTAAATTGCCATAAATAATAATGTGAAAATTCAACTGTATATTCCAGGAAAAGTATAGTTTGACTAGTGGGGTGACTTTTATTATAAAAACAGTAACAATGGATAAGTATGAAGTGACAATCAGAGGAGGTCCTTATTTATAAATCATTTGATTCTCTAATTATTCTAAAGCAAAGAGCAAAGATATTGTAGACTTGGACAATGCAGCAGCTGCTTACTAAACAAATATCTGCTAACCTATTTTTTCTTTTTTATTATGAATAAAGTCATATTTTAATTCATGTATATCCTAGTGCAAACTCTCTTTCCTCTCCCACCCCTTCAAGTCACTCTCTCTTCACCACATCACTTTATTTTTGAATGGTAAACAACACTTTAATAAAATCAAAAATCAAGATGGCTTTGTCCAATGAAGAGTGAATTAAACTTTTAGCTTCTAACACTGGACTTGACTGCTTTCATACAGAATGTTTGAGCTGGTTTATGAAAAGTCACTTGTATTTTTGTAACTAGGAGATATTTACAACATTATGAAAAAAAATAGCAAACAGGATTACCTGATAAAAGTGTGAGTGGGGCATAGCTCTTTACACTGTCAGAATCTATGACATTTCCAAAACAAATGAAGAAATAATTTCTGAAAAATCTTTGAGCACATACACATGCTCACCCATGTAACCATGTCACTTTTTCCAGAGCTACAAATGACAAAGAATAATACCCAAACATATAAATGATGGGTGGATAATAAATTACAAAACTTATTGGTAAGTAGCAAAAAGATGCAAGAATTGCAACCTAGAATTCCAGGAAATGTTTTATAGGAGTAGTACTTACTAAAATGTGTTGATCTACTGGCAGGATACAAATTTTGGAATTACTATTAGCTATGTGTAGAGAATTGAAAACTGGGAAAATATAGAGTTAATTATTATGTACCTGTCTCTCTGAAGGAAACTCATCTTATTACATAATTTAAAACAATAATCAAAAGTAAATAACAAGAATAAAATCTAGATTAAATGGATATTTAAGAGATACTTTGTACAGTGGAATATGTAAACTCAAAAAATCTATAATACATTTTAGAAAAAAATATTCACAAATGTGTGAATAATAAAAAAATGTAAGGTAACAAGATATTATATATGTACACATACATAATTATAAAAATATATATTCATACAGAAATAAAAAATCATATATATGTATATATATACATATCATACAGAAGAGCAATGTTGCTTGAAGAATGACTCCACTGCTAAGAACATAGGCTGTTATTTTATAGAACCAGTTTCAACTCCCATAACATTAGGTTCTGTATATAAATGCCAGTTAACCCAATGTTCCTTCTAGCCTTCATAGGCACTGTCCTCACATAATGCACAGTCATACATGTAGGAAAACCATTCATATACATAAAATAAAAGTAAGTAGTATTTAAAAATGATTTAAATATATTATAGATATTCATAAATGTATAAAATAAAATCTAGACAAATAAAATCATAGAGAAGACTGAGATTTTTAAAGTGAAAATATTTTTAATCCAATTTAATATGAGTATACTAAAAATGTTCAGCCAAGTTGTCAACGTGGTACAACTTAACAAGTGAAAACAGTATTTATTAATGATTGTCACAAAATAATAGTAATAATAATGACATTGAAGGCTGATGATATTGATCAAACACACACCTACACATTTATATTGAGTGTGTTAATTACACTTGTGTTTTACAAATAAATCTGCTCAAAACCAAAGTAGCAATTTGTGTCCCATTAGTATTGAATTTTTTACTTAGTAAAAATTTATGGTAACAAAGAATTTATATTATAAAGAAATAAATGTATTGAAGTACATTTCTTACATAATTTCTTGATATAAAAAATTAGATATTTCTAAATATACTGCTTAATTGAATTATGTAGTATCTAAAAATAATCTAATATGTTACATTTATATAGGAAAATAGAGTTGATTATATGGCATATCAATAATTTAAAGTACTGCAATGCAGAACAATTGTCTCATATATGAATTATTTTGTAAAAATAAAATGCAGATATGTATGTGTTTTAAAGAATATCAGAAAACATTAAAAAAAATACATAATAAACCATTAATATGTTCTCTTGGCCAAAAGATGTTTGAGATAGGAGAATGTTTGAGATTTTGTTATGCATGTTTTTCTGGGATTCATTGTTGCATAGACCATGTTAAAAATCTGTAGTCTGCAAAGCCAATTTTTTAGAAGATTATATTTTACTGAAATATACATGCATGCTATGCTAATGTATATAGTTCTTTTGCTTGTAAAAAAATCTACTATTTTTTTATTTCACAATTAATTTAATACTAGCCTAATAATTGATATTGAGCTTTACCAAAGTTTATGAGATCTTGAAAATTGCTAGGGAACTTTTAGAGATTAGTAATGCTTTCTTTAAGGGCATTCTGGCTATTTAGATGAGATTTAATAGATTGTGGCAGTTAGAACGCTGTGATCTACTCTAAATGACAGAGTGGAGCACGATAGTTCATGGCAATATTCGCCAACTGCAGTGACTTTATCAGTAATCTGATATTGCCAACATATTCCCGAGCACAGTATCATTTCTCAGTCCTTGACACACTGAAACAAAATAGACTCTAATGTTTGTTACTATCATTTCCCTTGATAAAATAGACATTTTCCAAGCCTCTAAATTGTTCTTATCTTAAACCATAGTACCTTGCTATTATTGATAATATGCAAACCTTTAATTTTATAAAACTATATAAAAATCTTTCAATTCAGTTGTGATCTTTATTATTATTATTATTATTGTTATTATTAACAAAGAAGTCACACTTTCTATCCTTGTATATCCTTATAGGCAGTTGTGATTTTATAAAGTATTACATATATCCTTAAGAATTTAGATAAAAATGTACTTGAAGGTGTTTTTATTGCATCCAAAATAAAAATAACTATATTTAAAACAATGAATCACTTCTTTTTAAGACCTAACCAATCTGTTTGTCAGTAGGTTCTGTCTTATCACCCCATCTCTCCTCCCAGTCATTCCCAGTCCTCCATCAGCCTACCCTGTCATCTCATCCCCCCCCCCCCCCCCCCCCCCCCCCCCCCCCCCCCCCCCCCCCCCCCCCCCCCCCCCCCCCCCCCACGATCCTTACCCAAAGAGGGCAAGGAGTCCTAAGGTTGAGTCTGGCATATCCAGGTGAGGAAGGTCCAAGTTCTTCATCCCAGTATTAAGGCTGGGTTAGGTTTTCCTCTGAAGGGAATGAGCTCCAAGTTACCAATTCATACACAGAAACATAGTCTGATCCTGCACCAAGAGCCTCCACAAGCTGCCTACTCCATTTGACAGTCATCTACCTTTGAAGGGTTTAGATTCTTTCCATGAAGCTTTCTTAGCTGTTTTTTTCTGATTCAGTGAGCTCCCAAAAGTTCCCTAATAGACATTATAGAACCTTCATCCAGCAATGGATAGAGGAAGAAACTGCTTTTCAACTTCAACAAAGCTTTGTTTCACATTATACTATCCTTACTTCTGATCTTTTGCAATCATGAAACAATAAACTTGAGAACTCCTGTCACAGAGTTTCATGGTGTCCTTTATGCTTAAAAAGCCCTTTTCTCCCTATTTAGGCACCTAAGCCAAGAAAACTGGTTGTACTACATTCCATAGCCTCTGAAAGAGCCTCTTAGGGGGAAAACAAAAGTTGTGAATATAGGAAAGTTAACTAACAATGGAGAAGATGGAAATAAAGAGGCTGAGGGAGAGAGGAGGATCAGATAGGGGAGAAAAGAACATGTCCTCAAACAAAACACAAGGTACTTATGCATGTAACTGAGAGAGAAACATTGTCTCTAATTATAGACAAGATACGAAAAATAATGATGAATACTTTTCCATACTAAATTTACATACATGCTGTCATTTTGCTGTGTCCTCTTCATGGGCATGCTGTAGATACTTCAATATTGTGATGGCATTTTCCTCTGACCTTCCCTTGCTGTCTATCATTCTTCATTTTTGACTCTGTGTGTGTGTGTGTGTGTGTGTGTGTGTGTGTGTGTGAGTGTGTGTTTAACTACCGTGCAAAAGGAATTATGAATACTTAGTGTGTGAAATTTATTAAACCTGAATATATAATAAACACATTTAAATTTAATCTTTTTAATATACCTAATAATTAGTGCCTTCTTTGAAATTCACTCATAAAGTTTCTCAGATATTTATAATATCTAAATTGTTATGCTCATTAATAATCACGAATTTGATAATATTCCTTGAATTGAAACCTCAGCATAGTGTTTCAGGAATCTGTTTTTCCTTTTTTGGTATAGCACATAGATATTTAAGTTTAATCAATTTACAAATTCATCTCTGAGGCTACACAAATAAAATATAGCCTCTAGTCAAGGCTGCTCAAAGAAAAAAAAAGCCTCAGGGCAACCAGTCAGTCACACAGTGGCTCAAAAAAGTTTGAGCAGCATTAGCCTCAACATGGAAAACAAATGAGAAACTGTAATGTACACCCATATTCCATAGTCATCCTGACTTATACAAGTTGAACACAGAGAATTCCCCCAAGGGCTTATGCACTGCAACTGAAATAGAAAAGTCTCAAATTCCCAAAGAGTACTAGAGAAAGCTTGCTTGGGAGTATTATAAACTGACTAATGGAAGTCAATGCATTCTATATTGTTTGTTGAAACATCTATATATTATTTATGTAGCTGCAATTTCTATAATGAAAATAGCAAGCCATGTTTTTACACAATTAGGGGTTTCCAAATTGAGAATGATCTCTTTTTAAATTAACTAATTAATTAATTTTTGAAGGATTAAACACAATTGGAAAATTCTTAACCAAATTAAACAAAAAGGGAAGACATACTTCAATAAACTAGTAATTGAAAGGCAAACATTACAATACATATGAATGTAATTGCAGACAATCATAAGGACATACATTATAAATTTGCTTCGATACATTGAAGATTCTGAAAAACACTGGTGAGTTTTTAGATAGCAAAATTAAATCTAAATTCAATGAATGATTTTAACAAATGCATATTTTGTAACCTGCTTGAAATATTAATAAAATACTGCATACTAAAAATAAAAACAACAATAACAGAAAGCAACAAAAGAAAATGTGGACTTACACAAAATTGTACTGTAACTTAAAAAACTAAGACAAATACATATCATATAATTCCATAAAACTTAAAAAAATAAACAAAGCCTTTAAAAGTTACAAAACCAGGAAAACCTTAATATTAATCATAGTTTTTCTTTCTTTCTTTTTTTATATATTTATATATTTTTTGCTGTTTTTACATCCTGGACCCCATCAAACTCAGATTTCAGACCTCTCAGAATCATGTCATTCTTATACTCTCCCCAATTACAAAACCACCCATTCATGCTGGCCATTTACTTACTGAAGCATAGTTAAACTTCCTATGGCCAGACCCTTAAAGAAAATAAGTCTTTCCTCACCCATACCTCTGCCAGTGGCCATCAATGCAAAAGTGAGGCATGGTGTCATTTAGCTATATTCTAGCCTTGAGTTCTTGTGTACAATGACATCTCTCTTTTATTTTTTTATTTTTTAAAATCCACTAATGCGTGAGTACATCCTCTGCTTCTCTTTCTGGGCTTATGATATCTCTCACAGGAGGACATTCTCCATATCCATCCATTTGCCTGTAAATTTTAGGATATTATGTTTTCTTTCTGCTGATTAATACGCCATTGTGTAGATATACCATAGCTTGTTAATCCATTCCTCAGTTGAGGGGGATAAATCTTATTAAAGACTGAAAATTAGTTTATCTATAGTTCTATTAAATCATTAAAGAAATTTCTGTGTGGTAGACTGTGCTTTCAACTGGAGAGAACATTATAAAGCCAACAATAGACATAATTGATTGCAAGGGCTGATTATCTATGATTAGACTTTCTTTCATTTGTTACTGATTTTCCTAATTTATATTTTTAAAAATGTAATTTTATTGAGTTATAACAAGGTTATAAGAAAAATAAGGTTAAAATGGAATGGAGAATAGAAAATATAATAATGATATAAAATTATTTTTCTTTAAATATCACTATCAGAAGTATCACTGAGTCTGAACTTCGGTGTACAACTGAGAAAAAAGGTGAGTCCTTATAAAAACTGGGAAAGATGATAATCACAAAGCAAACTATACATTTGGGTCTATAAAATTAAAATTCTATTCTATGGTTCAAAGAAAACTTAAGAAATAATATCCACACACATAATCCTCTACAGATATTTCAGAATACCTAAGACATCAACTCTAATAAATTGCATGTGACAAAATGTTTGGAATGTAACACCAAGAGTGATCAAATCAGCATACTGATCATTGCCTTAAGAAACAAATCACAGAATTAAAGATGACAAAGTATTTAATGAGCACCAGAAAAATCAACATAGTCAGGTAAAATACTTCAATAAATCACTCTGCCTTTGTAAAAGCAAATAATGAAAATGTATATGTATACATCATAGAATAAAATTATTCATTAGACTTATTTGACACAGGTATATACAATGATTTATGGGAAATATAGGAAATAACTTAATAATGTCTTTGTATTTTTATAGAGACAAGAGATATTTCCCTATAATGAAATCAACATGTGTCGTCAATAGCTTCTGTTAATGTGGGAACAATATCAAATATTTTTATTCATGAATTGTTTTGAAATACCTGAATTTCAAGCTGAGCATGAACATTTATGCTTAAAATACTATTTCTAGAAAGACAGACATAAGAATTTGTGTTCTAAGATCAATCTAGACTAAATAGAAAAACTTGCATCAAAACATACACAAACAAGCAAAAACTATAGTATTCAACATTTCACAAGAAGCAATAAATCTAAATCTAATGAAAAATTATAACTGAAGAAATCAACACCCTATATATCATAGTCTTTAAAGAGTCTAAAGATTCTGAATATTAGAGAACTGCCTGTCAGTAAATTGCACACAGATTTGGATCCAGAAACAACAGGGTGGGTCATCACTACCTATATCCCCGGTTCTAAGCACTCTGATGTTTTCTCTGGCATTCACAGGAAGTAGGCAAGGAAGTGACACCCAGATATACATGAAAGCAAAACACTCATATATATATATAAAAAAGTAAATCTTAGAAAATATTTTAACTTAAATACCTCAAAGACACCTAAAATTGTCTGATATAAGTCAGACCTGGTGGTGCATGCCTTCTTTTTAATCACCTAGGAGACAAAAATCAGGATGATCTCTATGAGATTGAAAACACAATAATGTAGAAAAATGCAAATAAATCTGAGCCTGTCCCCCCCCCTCCCCCCCCCCCCCCGCACAAAACTTAAATCCAAGTGGATCAAAGACCTCAACTTAAACCCAGCCACTTTGAACTTGATAGAAAAGAAAGTGGGAAATACACTTCTACAAATTGGCACAGGCGACCACTTCCTAAATATAACACAAGTGGCACAGACACTAAGACCAACAATCAATAAGTGGGATCTCCTGAAGCTAGGAAGCTTCTTCAAAGCCAAGGACACTGTCAATAGGACAAAACGACAGCCTACAGAATGGGAAAAGATTTTCACCAACCCTACAAGTGATAGAGGACTGATCTCTAAGATATATAAAGAGCTCAAGAATCTAGAGTCCAAAACCTTGAATAACCCAATCAAAAAATGGGGTTCAGGTCTAAAAAGGGAATTCTCAGCAGAGAAACAACTAATGGCTGAAAGGCACCTGAAAAAGTGCTCATCATCTTTAGTCATCAGAGAAATGCAAATCAAAACAACTTTGAGATTCCACCTGACACCTGTTAGATTGGCTAAGATAAAAGACACAGAGGACAGCCTATGCTGGAGAGGATGCAGAGCAAGGGGAACACTCCTCCATTGTTGGTGAGAGTATAAGCTTGTTCAGCCATTCTGGAATGCAGTATGGTGGTTTCTCAGAAAACTGAGAATCAATCTCCCCAAGCACCCAGCAACACCACTTCTGGGTGTGTACCCTAAAGAGGCCCAGTCACACTCCAAAGGTATTAGCTCAACTATGTTCATAGCAGCATTATTTGTAATAGCAAGAACCTGGAAACAACCTAGATGTCCCTCAACTGACGAATGGATTAACAAACTGTGGTACATCTACACAACGGAATACTACTCAGCAGTAAGAAAAAATGATATCTTAAAATTCACAGGCAAAAGGATGGATTTGGAGAATATCCTCCTGAGTGAGGTATCACAAACTCAGAAAGATAAGCAGGGAATGTACTCACTCATTAGTGGTCTCTAAACAAACAAACAAGAGAAAAAGCCAAGCATGCCGAAGCTGCAATCCACAACCACTGAACAGCTTGGGATAAGAATTACCCTGGACTGACCCTTTGGATCCCACTCCAACTATAGGAACACCTGACTCACTCTTAAGGGAGGCAGGACAAAACTGGATTTGCCAGGAGTGGAGACTGATCTAAGCATTATTGGGTCAGTGGGAGCATAGCACTGTCTGCTCCCTGCCCAGGGAGGGGGTAGGGAGTTGTGGAGAAGAAAAAATGACCTGATGTGGCCGGAGGGGGAAGGGACCTTGAATGGGGATATATAGGGATGACAAAAAAAATTCAGAGGGAAAGCTGAACACAAAGTAAATATATGTGTAGCAATCTTATTTGCATTGTCACCCTTGATAAGTCATGCTTATGATTTTTTATCTTCTTTATAGTTATTGTTAACTTATCAGAATTTTAAATTCATTTTACTGTTTTTCTTGATAAATACAAAATAAATAAAGAAAAAAAAAAGAAAACACAATAATGTACATAGGTAGTTACACATTACCAAAAACTACGTAATGAAACCCAGTATCATAAAACAACAAGGAAAAAAAAATCTATCTAAACAATAGTAAAAATACCTGATTTTGTAAAAATTACTATAAGCCTTTAAATAAAGAATATCAGGGGCTTGAGAAATGGCTCGGTGGTTAAAAGCACTTGCTGCTCTTCCAGAGGTCTGAGTTCAATTTCCAGCAACCATATTGAAGGACCCTGGGTTCTAGGGCTTGACCCAGGTATTCAGTTCAGGTATTCAGCAGAGCAGCCCCCATGAGAACAAGGAACTAAAAGTCTGTCCCTGGAAACAGAGTGACCCAGCCCAGATAGCCGTAATCAACTCAGATAGGACATAATGGTCTGGTCGAACCTGTGATTAAAATACCAGAAATTCCAAGCAGAATAGTGGTGACCAACACCTGGTTGCAAAAGCCTCCTGACCAGCTGGTCTTAAGGCAACCCCATGACCACTGTAACCAACCTTACAATGTGTTGCCTCTGTTGCTATGGTGATTTTATCGTCTTAGCCTTTAAAAGAGATATGTGATTGCCCCTCGCTGGCTACTCTCTTGCTTCCCGAGGCAGGGAGATGTGAAGGCCAGCCCCCCCTTCCAAGACAGAAAACATAACGACCACTAACGGGTCTCTCTTCCTTCTCCCAGCACCCAGTCTCCATTAGGCATGTAACACTGGGCTCACCTCATGTGTCTCAGTTGCTAGCTTTAATCAGTCTAGAGATTTCTGTGTCCTTGTCCAAATTTATCCCAGGTTAGTCTACTATGCTGCTGAAGAATTCGAGGAGCATTTCATAGGCAGAACTCATTTCCCCAGGGAACCTATCAGTCTGACTCTAGCTGTACTATTAGGAGCAGGAATCCTAGCAGGGGTGGGGAAGGGGACTGAGGCCTTAATTGAAGGACCTAGGCAGCTAGGAGTACTGGAGGCGGCAATACAACAGGATCTTCGGGCTTATTGTTCTTGAAAGAAAAAGGTCTATGTGCCGCCCTAAAGGAAAACTGTTGTTTCTACAAGGACCATACGAGTGTAGTTAGAGAATCAATGACAAAGCTTAGGGAAAGGTTAGATGCCAGGGAAAAAGCTTGCGAGGCCCCAAAGCTGGTGTGAGGGTTGGTACAATTGATCCCCCGTGGCTGACCACGTTATTGTCAGCCCTCACCGGACCACTCATTGTGTTAATTCTTGATTGGGCCGTGTGTCCTCAACCGAATCTTAGCTTTTGTATGATCTCAGGTAAATAGAATTAAAATGATGGTCATGAGGCAGCGATACCAGCCAATATCTGGCAGTGACCTTTAAGATTAAAGGTCGGCACAAGAAAAAGGAGGGAATGAATGGGCCATTGTAAAAAGGAAACTCACCATCTGTGCTGTTAAATTGTAAACTAATTGTAAACTTATTAGAGAAATGCCATGCCTTGCTCTCATGCCCCACACCAGGAATTCAGTTCGCAGCATTTGAGGAAGCACCAGATGGGCTCTCAGATAGCACCGGAATTCATTTACCCACCCAAATTCCGAAGAAGAAGACAAAGAGCACCTGGCCTGACCAGATGGCTGAGCCATGATGACTCCACTTACCCCTCCCCCTGTAGAACTTCCCTTAAAAGCTCTGTAAGCCTGGGGCTCGGAGTCGATAGCTTCCCTTTTTGCTGGTGACCCACGGGCTGGTGTTCATTAAAGCTTCCTTTTGCTACCTGATATCGGAGTGAAGCTCTCTGTTTTGGGGTGCCGACTCTAACAATATAGTGGCACACAACTATCTCAAGTGGAATCTGATGTCTCATTTGGCTTAAAGTTGTACATGAAAATATGATATTCTTATCTAAAATGACTGGGCAATGGTGAGGCATGCCATTCATTTCAGCACTTGGGAGGCAGATGCAGATAGATCTCTATGAGTTCGAGGCCAGCCTGGTTTCTGATTAACAGAGCAAGTACTAAGACTTACATATAGAGCAATTTCCAACTGCAAACCTATTTAACTTACCTCTATAGTTTGAAGAAGCATTAGAATATAACTGTGACTTAGAGTCCCCTCACCTACTCCTCAAAGCTGATGATGCTCCTGCTGTGTAGGAATTTTGGAGCATATTAGGTGAAGAATAGCAGTGAGGAAGTTATTGGTGAATCCTATATGGAAACACAAGGACAGAATTTGAAAGCAAAGCAGTAGTTGAATATTGGTTGAATTTGAAGATATTCCTAAATTTTAATTCCCAGGTGAATAAATATAAAATGCCAGAACAGACAGTTTTCTCATACTCTGTTCCTGTAGTCTGGTTAAACATGATTAGACCTTACTTACCTATTCAAATTCAGCTCCTTCTCAATGTGTCTAGTCACTGAACTCCTAGTTGATTAGCTTTTCACATTATAATTACTCTTCTACATATGGGATTTAATGAGGTCAGGATCTGTAAAGGGTCTCCAAAGAAAACATTGAATAAAAACAAACAGGTCAGAAAGAAAGTTCAATTACTGCTTAATTTAAAATAATTACTTGGTAACGGATGACTAACTCATCTTTAGATGACAGAAAAAAAGGAAGAAACTTGGTTTCATATTTAGCTATGAATGAGTAAAAACAGGCATGAATGTGAATGTGTGAAAAGGAATTCTTCAAAAGGTTATATCTTCCACATTCTTTTTCAGAGACAATCTCTACTTCTGTCACCCCTGATCAACCCACAAGATGAACATTGAGGTGGTTTTCTTTATTCTTGGCTCCTTTATAGGATGACCACAAGTGAATATAAGCTGTGAAGATGTTTAATTGGAGGACACATTCCTCTGCTTCCGTGTTCTGAGTCAATACAGACTGCTTTCTCAATCCTGGTTTATTTGCCTCAAGTTTAGACCTTAACATTTTGTAACTTTCAGTAATGTTAGCCAAATCAACTTCTTTTTACTACATCTTTCTTAGTATTTTCCTCTATCTTAGATTTCCTTCTACAACATTTGTATGTTTGCAAATAAGCTATCAATTAATTTTGGCCAATTAGTCAACTTGAGTTTGTATTTTACTTTATGAGAAAACAAATGGAAAAGCCACTATTAAAACTAATGTGTACTTCATTACACATAGTTTCTAGAGAAAAATATTATCTGCAAGAAAACATGAAATGTTTTGCTAACAATGAAATTTACATATATAAATGAAAAATATTCTCTGTAATGTATTACTAGAATGTGTCTTCATTTTAAATATATATATACATATAATTTAGAAATGCAGGAAGAAAATATACACTATATACAATTTTTCTTATATAATCACCAGTTCTTAAAACATGATACATAGAAAATATATTCTTCATAAGATATTTGTAAAACTTATCTATTGTATGCTGAAAATCAATGAACTAAGAACTATGGTTATTAGAAATGTATGTATGAATGTAAGCATGTTTGTGTGTATGTGTTATATAACATACATATATAATGTTATACATTGTGGGCTTAATCAGAATATGCCCTGTACACTTTCATTTTAAATGCAAAGGTTAGTGGACATTTTTTGCAAGATTAGAAGTATGGTCATACTGGACTAGTTGTGTCAATAAGCATGTGCTTGGCAAACTCATAATCCCAATTTACTAATATTTACCACTGTCTGTTTTCTGGTTGTTTTCACAAGATATGAGATCTCAATTACTGTATCAGTATTATACCACCTGCTGCCCTATTCCCTACAATGATAATAATAGACCTTTGAAAATATAAGCCTCAAATAAATCATGTTTTTTTAAATTGTCATAATCATATTGTCCTAGTCTATAAATAGAAAAGTAACTGTAACTCACAAGTTATGTGTGTGTGTTTTATATGTATTTTTATATTATGTATTTCTAACATTGATTTGTGAATATGGAAATTCATGTGTTTGTATAAATAACCTATGGTATTAGAAATTGCATTTATGCTATGATACATGGCAAGAGCATGCTCTACCACTGAACTAAACCTGGCTTTTAGAAAATTAACACAGGAGACCTTACAAACTCATTAACTATGGTGGAGCCTACATAAAAACTTAGATTGAATTAATTCAATTGTCCTTTTTTACTGACATCATTCTACACAGCAATTTTTATTGCAATATATAGTACACAAGTTTAAAAAAATAGAAAATAAAGAGAAAGCATCTATAAATAATATTTATTATAAAGGAAATCAATATAAATCTGACAAGAAATTTTGTATAACTATTTGGTATTAATTACAAAAATGATACCTGCCTCAACCACCTATACACTAGAATTACAAATGTCTACAACAACAAAGAATAAAGCAACAGGAGGACTATTTTGACGAGAGTCTGATCTGCATTGGAAGGCCTGTTATTTTCACTTTTTAAAAAATACAAGTGTTATGCTGAGAATTATTGTAAATGATGAACCACTGTAATACTGAATCATATTATAATATATGAAACCCATTTGGAAAGTACAATTATCTGGAAGATATTCAATGGAAAAGAACCACATCAGTTCAAGTTTGTAGATATGTTTATCCCAATCTCCCCACAAAGGAAAGAAAATCTTAGCCAGACACTTGCCAGAGATTAAAAGATATACTAATTTAGCAACCTAATCATGATAATACAGATCATTATAATTAATATATTAATACATATATACATATAATTATATATCATGTTATATTTAAATATTAAGAAAACTTTTAAATCATTAATGTGTCTTCACCAGAATATTCCTGGATCAGTACCTCATAAAAATTAATACTTACAAAGTTACATAACTAATTTTGAAAAAGACTAAAAATACAAATGAAATACCAAAGTAAATAAATTCAAAATTGGATGAAATTAGATAACCAATATAATTAGGTATTAAAGTGTTTCTCTATTAAAGAAAAGCAATTGAAATTATATACACATAATATTTTAAAAATTAAGGATAACACAGTAATTTACTTTTTCAAGACACTTCATATGAAAAGAAGTAAATATGAGAAATACTTTTTAAGATTTATTATTTATTATGGATACAGTATACAGAAGAGTGTACCTGATGTCATCATAGATGGTTATAAGCCATGTGGTTACTGGGAATTGAACTCAGGACCTCTGGAAGAATAGTCAGTACTCTTAACCTCTCAGCCAACTCTCCAGCCTGAGAAAGATTTGGTTTTAATGTGGTAAATTTTTTAAAAATATAAAGGTGAAAATAAGCCCTTTAAAAAAATAATGTTAGGTGACACTGTAGCAAACTCAAAAAAAAAAATAAACTTTAAATATAAAACTCTAGACTAGCAGGTAATACAATAAAAATTAAGAAGGGGTGTGTTTACTATTTCAGTTGACAAACATATTCCTTGAGCAGCATCATAGTGCACTATTCTTTCTTATAACAACATAAAAATCATCTTTATTCTTGATCATGAGCTACATGAAGTTTGGAGCATGCATCTGAACAACAATATTTAGAATAATATTTAACGTGAATAAAATAACTAGACAGAAAGCAAACTTGTGCTCATTACCAATATCTTTAATTAAATTCATATAATTTAGAAGACTATATGAAAACATTAAAAATGTTCACAGTGCTTAAAAGTTAGAATATGAGAAGAAAGAGTTAGCAAATAAGAATCTGTGTTTTATATTCATAAAATTACTGAGATGCAAATTGTAATCCTTGCTATTTATCTTTGGTAAGCATAATTTCTATACCAAAAAAATAAAATTTACACTTTTTCTATATTTTTTTATAAAATTATTATTTTAATTGTATGTGAGTCTGTGTGAGGGTAGATGTATATGAGCTCAGTTTTAGTAGAATGACATAGGTGTCAGATATCACCAGGGTTGGAGTTAAGAGGGATTGGGAGTCATGCAGGAGCAAGAAACTGATATTGGGTTCTCTGAAAGAGCACTATGTGCTGTTAACTGATGAGCTTTCTCTTTAGGCCTACCTAAAAACATTATTGAAATGAAAAATAATATTTTGTATTTATGTTCATTATTTAGTATTCAATAAGCATGTTGTACTTTTAAACATGTTTAATAAAAACACTAGAGACAAGGACCGAGGGCTTTGAAACTCCATTTCCATACAGAGCAGAGTCAAAGGTAAGCGGATCCCACCTCCTTGGCTATAATCTAGAATTGCTTCCCGAGATCTGGCTCTCACACAAGCGTCTGATCTCAGACTCGTCCCAGCAGAAGGCTCTAGGCCCTGCATGGCTGGGCCCCATCTCCAGGGCGAACTGCTTCATCAGACAAGAACTAAGGGCCTTGGAAATGCAGTCCCCTGTTCAGAGCAGAGTCAAATATTGAACAGACCACTTGGTCAGAGCAGACAGGAAACAGATAAGCTCTCTAGCCACAATGAACTCGGAACTGATTAACTGTGAACCACTGAAGGCACAGGCAGATGTCAGTGCAAAAATACATTTACCAATATAAAGAAAAACAAGGCAACACTAGAAGAAACTAATGTTTCTATAACTACAAGACCTGAACAGAGCAATGAAGAGGAATCAGAAAGAAAGCAACAGCAAAAACACCTTTATGAAGATTATAGAAGCGTTTAAAGAGATAAAAAAATTCCCTTAATGAAATAGAAGAAAATACAAACAAAAAATTGGAAGAGATGAACAAATCCTGGAAAGAAAACAAACAAACAAACAAACAAAAAACAAAAACCGAAAAAAGGAAAGAAACATTCCAGGAACTAAAAAGTGAAATAGAAGCAGTAACAAGACACAGAATAAGGAAAACGTGAAAATAGAAATCCTGAAGAAAAGAGCTGGAAGCACAGATACAAGTATAACCAACAGAATCCAAGAGATGGAAGAGAGAATCTCTGGAGTGAAAGGCTCAATAGCAGAAATAGATACATCAGTTAAAGAAAATACTAAAACCAAAAAAGCAATAACACAAAATGTTTAGGAAATTTAGGACACCATGAAAAGACCTAACATGAGAATAATAGGAATAGAGAAAGGAGAATTCCATCTCAAAGCACAGATAATGTATTCAATAAAATCATAGAAGAAAACTTTTCCAACTTAAAGAAGGAGATGCCTATAAAGATACAAGAAGCTTACAGAACAGCAAATAGATTTGACCCCCCAAAAAGTCTGCTCACCACATAATAATCAAGCCACAAAACATACAGAAAAAAGGAAAAATTTTAAGAGCTGCAAAAGAAAAGGACCAACTTACCTTTAAAGGCAGACACATCAGTATAACCTGACTGTTCAATGGAAACAATGAAAGGAAGAAGGTCTTGGTCAGAAGTTATACAGACACTAAAAGAGCATGGCTGCCTATCTAGACTACTATACCCAGGAAAACTATCAATCACCATAGACAGAGTAAACAAGATATTTCATGACAAAGTCAGACTTAAACAATACCTATCTACCAATGAAGCCCTTCAGAAAGCATTAGAGGGAAAACACTAACCTAAGGATCCCACATACACCCATGAATCCACGAACAATCAATAACATCCCAGAAGAAAAATTTAGAAAAAGGAAATACATACAACTCCCACCAAAAAAAAAAAAAAAAAAAAGGTAGTGTCAGTCAGTGGTCACTAATATCTTTTAATATCACTGACTTGAATTCACCTATAAAAAGATGCATACTAATAAAATTGGATATAAAATCAAAAACCGTCCTTCAGCTGCATACAAGAGACACACCTCAACCTTAAAGACAGACACAGACTCAGAGTAAAGGGTTGGGGAAAGATTTTCCAAGCAAATGGCCCTAAGAAACAAGCTGAGGTTGCCATCCTAATATCAAACAAAGTAGATTTCAAACTAAAATCAATTAAAAGAGACAGGATGGATATTACTTATTCATCAAAGGAAAAATTGGTCAAGGTGAGATTTCATCCTGAATATTTATGCCCCTAGTATAAAGGCACCTATCTATGTAAAAGAAACAATACTAAAGCACAAATCTCACATCAACTCTCACACCATAACAGTGGGAGACCTCAATACCCTACTTTCAACCCTGGATAGATCAACCAGACAGAGACTCAACATAGAAATAAGGAATCTAAAAGAGGTTATGATGCAAATGGATTTAATAGATATCTACAGAAGCTTCCACCCAAATGCAAAGAAATATACATAATTCTCAACACAATATGAAACTTTCTCTAAAATTGACCACATAATTGGTCATAACGCAAATATCAATAGATACAAAAAAGTGGAAATAGTCCCTTGTATCATATCAGATCACCATAAAATAAAGTTAGAGTTCAACAACATCAAAAATCACAGAGCCAACCATCTCATAGAAACTAACCATCTCTCAGCTGACCCACCTCTGAGTCAAGAAGAAATTAAGAAAGAAATGAAAGACTTATTAGAATTTAACAAAAACAAATCTATAACATACCCAAACTTGTAGGACAGAATGAAAGCAGTCTTGAGAGGGAAATTCATAGTAATAGATGCCTATATGAAAAACCTAAAGAAATTCCACACTAGAGAACTATCAGTACAGTTGAAAGCCTTAGAAAAATTAGAAGCAAACACACGTGGAAGTAATAGACAGAAGGAAAGAATCAAACTTAGAGCTGAGATCAATACAATTGGAACAAAAAGATCAATACAAAAAGTCAATGAATTGAAGAGTTGGTTCTTTGAAAAAGTCAACTAGATAGAAAAACCATTATCCAAACTAACCTAAATGTGGAGAGAGAGAGAGTACCCAAATCAAGAAAATCAGAGAAGAAAAGGAGGACATAGCAACATATACCCATGAAATCCAGACAATTATCAGGTCATACTTTGAAAATCTATATTCAACAAAAATGAAAAACCTAGAAGAAATGGACACCTGTCTGGACAGGTACCATTTACCAAAATTGAATCAAGATCAGATTAAATATGTAAACAGACCTATAGCCCTAAAGGATATTGAAGCTGCCATTAAAAGCCTCCCAATTAAAAACAGACAAGGTCAAGATGGTTTCAGTGAAGGGTTCTACCAGACATTCAATGAAGAATTACTACCATTGTTCCTCAAACTATTTCACACAGTAGAAACTGAAGTAATATTGCCAAATTCCTTTTATGAGGCCACAATTACCCTGACTCCCAAGCCACTCAAACACCCAGCAAAGAAGGAGAAATATAGACCAATTTCTCTCATGAATATTGACCCTAAAATTCTCAACAAAATTCTGGCAAACCATATACAACAGCATATGAAAATATTATCCACCATGATCAAGTAGGCTTCATCCCAGAAATGCAGGGATGGTTCAACATATGAAAACCTGGAAATGTCATCCACCATATAAACAAACTGAAGAGAAAAAGAAAACATGTGATCATATCCTTAGATGCTGAAAAAGCATTTGACAAAATTCAAAACTCCTTTATGATAAAAGTCCTGGAGAGACCAGGAATACAGGGAAAATATCTAAGTTTAATAAAGGCAATTTAAAAGAAGCTGAGCACAAACATCAAACTATATGGAGAAAAACTCAAAGCAATCCCACTAAAATCAGGAACTAAACAGAGCTATCCTCTCTCCTCTTATCTATTCAATATATTTCTCAAAGTTTTAGCTAAAACAATATGAAAACAAAAGGAGATTAAAGGGTTACAAATTGGAAAAGGAGAAGTGAAACTATATTTACAGATGATATGATTGTATACATAAATGATGCACAAAATTCTACCAGAGAATTTCTACAGCTGATAAACACCTTCAGTAATGTAACACGATACAAAATTAACTCAGATCAGTAGCTCTCTTATAGACTAAAGGTAAAAGGGCTGAAAAAAAATAAGAAAAACATTATCTTTTATAATAGTTGCAAATAGCATTAAATATCTGGAGTAACTTCAACCAAAGAAGTAGCAGATATTTGACAACTTTAAATCGCTGAAGAAAGAAATTAAAGAGGATATCAGAACATGGAAAGATCTCCCATGTTCCTGGATAGGTAGGATCAACGTAGTAAAAATGGCAATTCTTCCAAAAGCAATAGAGAGATTCAATACACTTCCCATCAAAATCTCAACACAATTTTATGCAGTCCTTGAAAGAACAGTACTCACCTTCATTTGGAATAAGAGGAAAACCATGATTGCCAAACCAATTTTGCTCAACAAAAGGACCTCATGAGATATCACCATCCCCAACTTTAAGTTATATTATAGAGCTACAATAATAAAACCAGCCTGGTACTGGCATAAAAACAGACTTGTGAATCAATGGAATTTAATTGAAGATCCTGACATAAACCCAAAAACCTATGAACACCTGATCTTTGACAAGAGGCCCAAAATACTCAGTGGAAAAAAGATTGTATCTTGAACAAATGGTGCTGGCATAGCTGAATGGTAGTGTGTAAAAAAAATGCAAATAGATCAAATTCTTTCACCCTACACAAAACTCAAATTCAAGTGGATCAAAGACCTCAACATAAACCCAGCCACAATGAACCTAATAGAACAGAAAGTGTGAAATAACCACCAATGCCTTGGCACAGGTGGCCACTTCCTAAATATGACAGCAGTAGCACAGACACTAAGAGGAACAATTTATAAGTGGAACCTCATGAAACTGAGAAGCTTCTGTAAAGCCAATGACACAGTCAATAAGACAAAATAACAGCCTACAGAATGGGAAAAGATTTCCACCAACCCTACAAGTGACAGAGGATTGATCTCTAAAAATATATAGATAACTCAAAAAAATAGAACCCGAAACCTTGAATTACCCAATTTAAAAATGGGGTTCAGAACTAAAAAAGAAATTCTCAGCAGAAGAATTATGAATGGCTGAAACACACTAGAAAAACTGCTCAACATCTTTAATCATCAGAGAAATGCAAATAAAAACAACTTTGAGATGCTACCTTAAACATGTCAGATTGACTAAGATAAAAGACACAGATGACAGCCTATGTTAGAGATGTTGTAGAGCAATGCCGCGTGCCACCTCGCCAGCAAGGAGCATGCAACACCAGATCCTTCTCTTTGCAGTTTATTCGGGCCTTTAATTATCTTCTTGTCTCTCACTCACTCACTCTCACTCTCAGACATATGACGAACAACCCCGGGGGGAAGTCCGCTCATGGCTAAATACCCTCTGGGCTTCCAATCCCGGTAAGCCATGTAGACATTGCCCATAGGTCCCGAGGCGCCGGAAGCAAGCCGTCATCCTTGCCTACAGCCAATAAGGAGTTGTTTACTCCCGAGAGCACTCACCAGCGAGAAAGGTAGAAGGCAGGAACCAGCACCACCTTTAGGGCGTGGTACAACACAGCTCCCTACAGAGCAAGGGGAACATTCCTTCATTTTTGGTCTGAGTGTAAGCTGGTTCAGCCACTCTGAAATGCAGTATGGTGATTTCTCAGAAAACTGGGAATCCATCTCCCCAAAGACCCAGCAATAGCACTACTGGATATATACCCTTAAGTTGCACAATCATACTCCAAAGCATTAGCTCAACTATGTTCACAACAACATTATTTGTAATAGCAAGAACCTGGGAACAACCTAGATAGATACCCCTTACCTGATTAACAAACTATTGTACATTTACACAATTGCGTTAGTACTCAGCAGTGAGAAAAATGACATCCAAAATTTTAGGCAAATGGATGGATTTGAAGAATATCCTCTTGAGCAAGGTCTCACAAACTCAGAAAGATAAACAGGGGATGTACTCACTCATTGGTGGACTTTAAACAATAAAAGCTAAGCATTTCCAAAGCTGCAAACCACAACCACTAAACATCTTAGGTACTGAAACACCTTGGATTGCATCTTGGAGTCTATTCCCCCCAGAGAAACACCTGACTCAGTTTTGATGTGGGGTTGAGGAAAGCAGATCTGCCTGCAGTGGATGTTGAACTAAGCCACCTTGGTAACTTGGGACCTCCTGCCCTTGCTTAGATGGAGATAAACTAATAGAGATAAGAGTGAATGACTTTGGAGGGGCGGGAGGGCTTAGGGAGCCTGAACATCGAGATACATGGATAAAAATATATGACTTTTTTCATAATAAAAAAAGAAAAACACAAAACAAAAAAAAATAAAAACACTAAGGATGTCTTAAAAATTTATAGAGGTACTGACTATTTTAACTTTTTTGAATATTCCAGATAAACACATAGAGATATAGCTATTGAAAGATAGATAGATAGAAATATATATAAAGGCAGATAAATAGAAATAATAATTAGAGTTAAACTATATATGAGTTATTTCAGATGAGATAGGAATGCATTAGATATACCCTCTTTGAGTTGTGTGTCTCAATGAACTAAGAGATCTGCAAAACCAATTCACGTTTTTGCATTGTTCTTGGTTGTTTGCCAGAATGTGAAGTAGGTGTGTTGACAAAAAAACACTATACTCTGGTCTCACAGTACCTGAAACCAAATTAGTTGTGACCTGGAATCCTTCTCCTGATAGGTTATCTCATCATATAGACTTGTCATGCAGTGTCAAGGTACAGTAAAGTTATCAACATCTTTTCTATGTTCTAAATTATAGAAGCTACAATAATCACTGGCCTGGAAAGATATCAGTGGTACAAAAGTGGCACTTTTGTTTTGGTAGTAACCAATAGATGTTTGATTGAACTTTACCTTTTTCAATAGTAAGGACTCATACCTAGTACTGTGAGCTTATCTAAGCACACATTGCATAAGAGGTCATACATACTGGATGATATCCTACGATGACTGTGATTATCACAGCCAGTTTTCTAAAGTCATACAAAAGCCAAATCTTTTCTAAATATTTCTCTTTATATCCATAGAATAAATCCACTCACAACAAACTTTTTTATCCCAGCACATGAAGAATGTTATAGAACCACAAATGATCAGTTAGTCAAAGTGCATGATGACTGTAGGGTAAGTATTCCCAAGTGAAACACCTACAAAACAACCCCTGAAGGCAAAACCTTGGGAACATCATAGAAGTGGAGATTGCAGTATTATTTAAAACAAATTTAATAGTTGTGCTAAGAAGATGGGGATGGAAACATATGAGATCAGTGTGGTGGAGTGGGACCAAAGTACTGAAAGTGACAGCTGGAAAATGATAGAAAACCCATGCAAGGAAAACTCTCAGGAATTTATAAGTATGAATCCAGCTAAGGCTCCTTCTAGCAATTGTAGATATGTAGCCTGAACTGGTCATCTCCTGTAGTGAGACAAGACTTCCAGTTAAGTGACTGGGACACGAATCCAGTCATATAACTTTTGACCTGCTGTTTTTCCTGTCTATGGGATATGCTGCTAAGGAAAGGGTGATAAAGAGATTATAGAAGTAGCCTGCCAATTACTGGTCCAGCCTAAGGCCTATATCATGAGAATGAGACCACTTCTGATGGTCCAGAGACCTAGGATAGAAATAAACACAACTGGAAAAAAAAAAGTTAATGTAATGATGCCTAATGATACTCAGCTGTACTCATGGATCAGTACCTTGATCAATAGTCATTAGAGAGGCTTCATCCAGTAAGTAGTGGAAACACATGCAGAAACCCAGGGTCAAACATTAAGTTGAGCTAGGTGATTTCTACTGATGCTAGGTTAGAAGAATTGTAGGAGTCTGAGGAGTCAAGGGAATTAAAAACAAACAAACAAAGAAACAAAATAAATAACTACAGAATCAGTTAACCTGGGCTCATAGTATATCAGAAACTGAACCACCAGCCAAGGCACCTGCATGAGACTGACCTAGGGCCTCTGCATATAAGCAACAATTGTGTTGCTTAGTCTTCTAATTGGACTTCTAAAAGTGGAAGCAGAGGCTGTCTTTTCTTTATACTGGGTTGACTTGCCCTGTCTTAATACAAGGACTGATGTTTATTTTTACTATAACTTGATATTCCATGTTTTGTTATTATTCATGGGAGGCCTGCCTTTTCCTGAAAAGAAATAGAGGAAGACTGAATAGGGTGGGTGGCAAAGGGGAGGTAGAAGGGAGGGACTGGGAGGAGAGAAGGGAGTAGAAAGTGTGGTTAGGATTTAAATAAATTTTGTTCATTTATTTAATGTAGAAAAACTAAAATAAGCAAACATAGGACCGAGGACTGGAAGAAAACCTATATAATAGTGTCTTCAAGACACAACAGGGATGTCACAGCCATAATTTTTCAGTGACTTTGATTCCTGAACAAGACATGAACATGGCTCTACCAGAGAACTTTACAGATAGAGAAAGGAGAACCTTACAGTTTCTTACTCCCATACAAAAACTCAGTATGTTTTAAATAATTGATAATAATAATCATAGATAAATTTGACAAAAATTTGAGAAGAGGGTAGGTAGCATGGGAGGGTTAGAGAATGAGAAGGAGAGGGTACAATAAAAATGCATTGTATTAATTTATAAAGAAATACAAATTAAAGAAAACCTGTTATTTTAGAATTTGTAATTTTTATATTAAATGTTTGTATTACTATGTCAAAAAATTAAATTTCTATGTCACAAGCTTTTCAATATGTATCTACTTAGCACTGAAGAGTAAGATGTAACAGAAACCTCACAGAGAAATTACAGAGTTTCTAAGGAGCAGTTCATCAGAAAAAAAGGAGAACTGAAAATGATGTGTATATTTGCTTGACTGAGCTGCACTGAATGGGAGATGTCTTGGTAACTATCAGAACTACCTAGGTCCCTTTATCACCCACATGATTCATGTTTAAGCCTTAGTCTTCTCTAGACTATGGACCTTTAGTTTGGAATTTAAGACTTTGAGCTTTTAAGCTTATATTTTCAGTTTATATATCACAATCATACAAAACCTGCAATTAATAATTATTTTTAAATACTATACTAGAAGTGTTTAATAAGTGCTCTCCCTTATTCCATACACAGTTAAGCTCTTTCAACCTAGCACATGTTATTCATTCCCTTAATTAATGCAGGTGCTTCATAGTATGAAATAAGCCATTTGATATCTCATGTGGATTTAACAGTTGACTATATATTCATTCATTAACATCAGCTTCTGGCCAATATATCTTCATTTATTTTTGTTATTCACTGTCCCATTTACAGAATAATTGTAACCTCCTAGACCTCTGAGTTCTGGCTCCTTACCATCTGACTCTCACAATATCTCTGAGCTATAATTGATATATATATATATATACATATATATATATATCTTCTGTTGAACTTTCTTCTATTAGCTTCAGAATTATGTTTCCATGGTTCTTTTGATCTTGTCCCTTGAGTCTCTCTAACTAGCTAGTCAAGATCCAAAGTCATACCCCATTTCTTTTCTTCCCCAGAGCCTCATCTCTTCAGTGCTTCTTGCACATCACATTGCCAATGCTCTTCTTTCAACCATAGACCCAAGGCTTCTATCTCATATTTATCTATCATTTATGTGTTGGAAATAGCGCATTTTCCTTTTAATTTTATCTCCTAATTATAAATTAAATAATCCAGGGTTTTCTATCTCTAATAGTTTAGTTAAATAGTAGCAATATTTGATTTCTCAATACCATCTAATAATCTCTGCTTCTATTTTTGGTCCTGCTGAGGTATTGCTCATTTTATTTGATATAGTTTTACAAAGCCATTTCCTGGATAACCAAAGGTCCTGCTTATAGATGTTCAGGTCATGCATGTTATGACCAATTTATTGAGTTTCCTCCATTATGCTGTCTCAGGAATCTATATTGATATTTTTACAAAATAAATGAACCATTTCCTCAATACATGCAATAAAGTGTGGAGTAATGTCCAAATGTATGTTTGTCTTAGTCTCTTGTTCAGTACAGTTCAGTGACTTTGCAATGATTTTAGCATTATATACCACATTTTAAGCACATACTTAAAAATCCTTCACATAATCTATCCCTGTTTCCTGTATTATTATGCTCTTATTATCTTTTTTTTTTCTTTTTAATCTGGACTTCTCTAAATTTCATGACTGGAATACTTTCCTGCCTTAGTTCATTGTCATTTTGTATTTCTGTCATTGATTTTAAGTGCATGGCAAAATTATGAATTATTTCTGAAGTAAAAAAAATAAACCTTGTCTGTTGTATGTAAAATATTCTGGGGTTCTTTTGAAACATTAACAGTCAAGTAGATTTTCTACCTACTACTTTTTATATGTTTTACATATTGTTACATAGTATATATACCAATGTACATTTAATAAGTTATTTGAGAATATTTTGAAGAAAATGTAATTATATTTCAGTAATTATAATTAACAATAATTGAGAAACACTAACTTGTAGTATTATTTATTGTACAAAAGTCTGTGTATCAAAGGGAACACTGCTCTATCTCTCTATTGAATACAAAATAATATAGCAATTATGGAATTTAATATGGGATTTTCACAGAAAATTCGTAATTAATTTAAATCAAGACCTAGCAGTACTATCAGTCTTGGACAAATAGCCAGAGGATGTTCCGGTTCTCATCAAAACACTTGCATTTGTATATTGATTGCAGCTCTGTTTATCATTGCCAAAACTGGAAACAAATTAAATGACCCTCAATCGAATAATGAATTAAGAAAATGTGGTATACTGATGCAACAAAGTAATATTCAGTTTCCAAAAAGGCCTGTTTATTTCTGAAGAGGAAAGAAAGGTGGGAGAAAGAGGTGAAGTGACCAAGAACAAGCACAGAGAGATAGAATTATATTGAGGGTATATTTTTTGAGAAAAAAAATCTATTTATAATAAAAATAATAATTAAAAAATAAATTAATATCTTCTAAAAATTAATTCAATGGAATATTCAGAAGACCAAAATCAATTCTATTAAGTAATGGTTTCGGAAAATAAATTTTAAATTAGCACAAATGAAGAATATAATTAATATGTTTCAGGCAAAAAAAAAAAATTTAAAACTTTGAGAATTGTGATGACTTTTTTGAGTTTCCAGGGCCTGCTTTGTTCTTGAATGATTTACTGGTATGAAGAGCAACATTTGTTGTTGGTAAGAAGAGAATTTTTAAATAGTAAAAGAAATATAAAATCAATTCAAGGGAAGAAAAAAGAAATATATTTTATTTTTACATATGAAGTTGAATATTTTTTTAAGATCTGTGAGAAATGTGTTGGAATTTTAATTGCATCTCTAGATTGCTTTTTGTAAGGTTGCCATTTTTAATACGTTGATCCTACCTATCTAAGAGCATGGGAAATCTTTTTAAATTTTGATATCTTCTTCAATTTCTTTCTTGAAAGACTTAGAGTTCTTGTTATACAGGTGTTTCACTTGTTTGGATAGAGTTACCCTAAGGTATTTTATGTTATTTTCTGCTAATATAAAGAGTTAGTTTTCTTTAATTTCTTTTTTTTTTCTTTATTTTGTATTTATCAAAAAAAAAAAAACAGTAAAAAGAATTTAAAATGCAGAAGAGTTAACAATAACTATACAGAGGATAAGAATCATAAGCATGGCTTATCAAGGGTAGAAATACAAATAAGATTGCTACACATATATTTTCTTTGTGTTCAGC
>PVIH01012463.1:0-32005 GCA_004025045.1 Sigmodon hispidus
CTGCGGGTGTGGCCAGGTGCAGAGTTCAGCTGCCCCTGCTCCAGAGTGCGCTGGGACGCCGCAGAGAGCACAGGTCCCGGTCCTGCCGCTTATTTCTGCTTGGACTCTTAAGTGTTAGGTACAAGTCTGGAGTTGCCAAAGGGAATCGGAACATTCCATGTCTTGTCCAGAAACTCACTGATTTCAAGTACCTTTCTATGCCTGAAACTGCTCTCCCAGTCACCCTCAACATCTGCAGTAGCATCTCCAGTGATACTTCTTAGTGAGTGCTAGGGTGTCCAATAGGCATGTTTATCTTACAGGTAAATCCATTTCTCATGGCACACACAAGAAAGTTCAAGCATGATAATATTAAAAAAAAAACCTCTTTATTGTGTTTGTGTTGTTCTAGGTCTGCTAGACATCTCATATTCCTTCAGGCTCCCATTGATGAAGAACAGGATGGGTCACAATTCCTGACTTTCCCCCCATATGAAGAAAGCTCCTGTTTCCTAACATATATTCAGCATGACTGCTTCAGTCCTAGATCATATTAAAGTATGAAGATTCAGTAGCTCCCCAGTCTGCCCAGAAATTGTTCTTGTATTTGTACTAGTGTTTATAATTAGGAGATTATTATCCAGAATTAACCTCTAACAGAATTTTAAGCAATGCAACGAAGTGGCATTAAGATGATTAAGTGAATAAAGCTATGCACATGTTAAAATAAATTGACTTGACAGATGATCCCAGGGCACCCAGATCTTGTTCAATTTCTACAAAACCCTTTGTTTTACACCTTTACCCACCCCTTTTCCCCATATGGAAGCCCTAAAATAGTAGCAGCAACAACAATAACAATATAAACATAATAATTCCTTCACATTCACTTTTGTAAGACAGGTGCAACAACAGTCAAATACAGGAGGATATGAATGTGACAATATAAGGACTGTTAAAATGAACAAAGTTAGCTTTCAAGGGAAGCCTTTGTTTTAAAAATAGTGATTTTCTACTTACTATAAAAGTAATATACACTTATAAAATATTCAGACAATGAGAAAATAAAATCATCTATAAACTTGGCTCAAGTTTACCTCCATGTCAAAGCTGCTTGGATTTTCTTCCAGACAGAGAGTAAGACCCAGAGCAGATGAGCTGTGACTGGGAATATGAACATAAAATTCAAAGCCCTTACTCACAAAGAACTTAAGGTTCTGGATTTTATGCCTGGCATTGTATTACAAGCGATTCCCCTTATCCTTCAAAGTCTGACCAAGTGTCATCTCCAATGGTTGCAGTCTGAGATCTATACACTTTTCCCATGTTGAAGAATTAGATTGTGACACATGTACCTACACTGGAACCTTATCCACATCTCTGGTATTTCCATTTAGAAGGATCTCTAGGTGGAAAATTACCCTCACAAAAGGCACAATTTAATTTAATATTTTCAATGTAGCCCCCCCCACAAAATTAAAGATGAAATGTTATAAGAGTATTTATTCATCACACAAGAAGCCCCTTAACTTGTCCAGGCCACACAACATCAGCCTTGCACATATTTTTTCTTGACTAACTGACCAGACAAAAGCCATATGGATATTTTCTTCTCAGTAAGTCTCACCTTATTTCTAGCATGTTTTAAACTTCAAAAGCTTTTCTATCTACCCTATTGAAGAAAAAATCTGCCCCTGTCTGCCATTTTACTATTGTTTTGGTGTGTCTCTGTTTCATTATATGAGCTTCATATGCATCAGCATATTTATTGCTCCTATTTTTCTGTTTTACTTTTTGATTTCTTATACTTGTTCATGGCTAAAAATGAGTTCCTCACCTAACTCAGTCTTGATGTTAGGGTGAAGAAACTGGATCTGCCAGGAGTGGATGCTGAGCTAAGCCATATTGGGACCTTGGGGCCTCCTGCCCTTGCTGTGGAGGAGATGGGAAGAAGTGGAGAAGAGAGAGTGACTGGAGGGGGTGAGAGGGAGAAGGGATCTTGAACAAGGATATACACAGATAGAAAATGTGACTTTATTCATAATAAAATAAATAAATAAATAAAAATGAGTTGCTACTCTAAAATCATATTCATGTGTTCATGTTTGCTATAAGCATGTTATACTCTTGTTGTATGTAAAAACGTTACTTTAATTTATATTTTGTACAGTTGATAAAAGGATATTGCATTTTGCACAGACAATGTATGTATTTAACACTGTTTATTTGTATGGCCTATCAACTCTTCACTAGTTTGAGATCTGTTCTTGAATATACGTGGAATTCATACATATAAATACATACAATACATAATTATATACTAGAATTATAAAGGGAGTTTTGAATTTCATTTAATAAACCTCTAAGCCCTTACATAATCCTTCCCTATCTTTTGAATTTACTTCTTGCCAAAATTGTGGATAGATGATTGATAGGCCTCACTGCTTACTGAGTAGCTATGGGTAGTAGACAGAGGATGGAAAACAGAAAACCATTATTTTTGGGAGATGTGGAGAGCAGCAGCTTTCCCAATCTGGTGGATGGCCTTGTATAGGAATGGGTAGCATGATGTATATTTGGTTCTCAAAACAACAACAAAAAGACATAGTTGGGGAGGGTATGTTCCATGTGTGTTCTTAGTACCTTGGAGGTCAGAAGAAGAGATCCATTTCCCTGAATGTGTAGTTACAAACAGCCATGAGCCTCCATGGGGATGCTTGGAATAAAACTTGGGTTCTCAGCAAGAGCAGCAAAAACTCTCAACAGGTGAGCAATCTCTCTAACCCACAAAAACTATTTTTAAACAAAGCTCAAAACAAATAGATATATTTTTAAAGAACGGGGGCAAATCTTGTTAGGATGCATTGTACATATCACAACCAAACTATCTTAGTTCTGAGGCCTCTAAGCTGAGGACAGCAAATGACAAACCTCGTCTGTGCTTCCATAGTTTAAACCATGATACCCATGTGAATACACAAAAAAAAAAAATGAATCTTTTATAAAGGGGGAAAACACAAACAAACTTGTCTTCCTGCATGGGGCTTATTTTGCTTAACATTATATCCTCAGGTCTAGGTTTCTGCTGTAGACAACATGGCTTCATTTTCTGTATATGATTAATATCATATTGTGTAATGCCATGTTTTCTTAGCCACTTTTCTGTTGATGGGCATGTGTTGGATCCATAATGATATTGTTATCTAGGCTGCTTCCTCTCCCTTACCTGTGCTTCCCCCAAATCATCAAAGTTTCCTCACATGATGTAGAATCTAGTCTATAAATCATTTCCAGAGAAGTTTCAGAATTTCTCATATCACAATCAAACATTTCCCTTTTTAGTGTGTATATGTGTGTGTGTATGTGTGTATGTGTGTGTGTGTGTATATGCATGCGCACCACATGTTTACAAAAACACTTAGAGGCCAGAAGAGGGCACTGAATTACAAGAGGTTGTTAACTGCTCAATATGTGTAGTAGGAGCTGAATTTGAGTCCTCTAAAAAAGCTGCAAGCATACTTAACCACTGAGCCTTATCTCCAGCCCCTACAATCAAATTGTTTGTTTGTTTATTGTTTATGTATTCCACTGACTGAAGTTCAGGGAGAGTAACAACCTGACCTTTATTGTTCACTACTACATTATCAAAGCCTGCAACATTGCTGAAGAATGATAGATAACCACTACATAGTTAGTCAATAAAACAAACTTTTATGAAATCCATAGATAGGTTCATCTTTTCTTATATTTATACATGCTTTTTAAAGTACTATAACTTAAAAAACTGCATCTAGTATTTTTAGAAAAACTCTCATCCTATGTTTTTCCAAGTTATCTTGATAATTTATTCAATATAATCTTTGACATTTGTTCATTGTGCTTCCTGCCTTATTTACAGTCCATATTATGTCCCTTCTCTGAGAAAAATACTGATGTTAATTATAGCCTGTGAGTACATTAGGGTCTAGCTGGCACTACTCAGGATGGTGGGGATATAAAGTAGCTCAGTGACCTCTTAATAACATAGAAAACTACCTGATATCTAAGCACATAGAAACATGAAGTCCTAAGTCAAGAGAGATCAACTTTAATTTCCAAAGAAGAAATTGAAATTCATGTTGATTTGACCATAAAATCATAGCACTAGATTTTAAAAAGGAAGCAGAGGACCAAATATCCACTCCAAAATATAGAGATGAGAACAACAAAGAAAAGTTTCAAGTATTTTCCTACACTGGAGGAAAGGCCATTTCCAAGTAGGAAGGAAGGGAGAATTTAGCAATTTCCATGTAACGTGGACTGTGGAGAGTTAGCCACTGTCATTTCAATGTTGACATGAAATTAGTACGTTCATGGTAGCACCATGTCAGTGATTTCAGGCACTTTGACGGACAAAGCACTCAGACCTACTTAAGCACACAAACACTCTGGGTTATTTTTCCCAGAGAACAATCACAAATATGCCACAGTAAATGATGAAAAAACTGAACGTAGTGAGGTTGCTCTGAGAGGCATCCTCCCAGGGAATGTGTTTTTTTACCAAAGCAGTTGAGCTGAAGCAGTTTATCTATCCTCTGGTGAAAAACTGACTACTACATTTAAAAGATCCCCTGGTATTCACGGCCTCTAGGATAAAGCTAGACATATATGGCCACTTGGCATTGAGTGTTGCTGTACTACATAGAGACCAACTTACGGTGCCAACATACAGCATGATAAACATGCCTCACTTCCACCTCACCCTTCATTCAGTACAACTTCTCAATTGTGCACAGAGGTAAAATATCTTCTGTGATCTTTCCATCTGGAGAAATGCACATTTAAGCTAGCTAAAAAGTGACTCATAAAGTAAAGGCAGTGTGAGCAAGAGAATCAAGACAACTATATTAGTAATCAGCAGAGGACTTGTTAAAACCAGTAAGTGTCATGAATCTGTAAATGAGAAATAGGGACTAGTTATACATACTACCGTGGAGAGATCACCACAGTAAAATATAAAGCTTGAAAACACAAATTGAGACCAGGGTACAAAGCTTGCTATGTATATTTAAGAACACAGATACCCTTAAATCACTGCTTATGTTTTTGAAATCTTGAAAATCAAACCATAAAAGTTTCATAAACAGGTTGTTATAAGTAAAGGATGTGAACAGGGTTTGGGAAATAGAATGGAAGCTATAACACCTCTTAATCATGTTTTATGGCTTTAATATCAAAACTATGCTTAGGGAAGGAGTGGTAGAGAGGGAAATAGCAACATATAGATGATAAAAAGGGAAGATTTAAAAATGGGTGTGCTTTAATTGGAGCGGAGAGAAGGGAGGTCAATACAGAAAGTGTAGAGAAAAAACAACACTAAGAATTTTTTAAAAATCCATCGGATTCATAAAGTTTTATGTCTACCTAAAATTACATATATTTATGCATGTATATGTGCGTATACATACATATATTTTATATGCATATATATTTATATAAATATACATTCAATGAAGTTATACCACTTGAGCTGGCAATGGTTCCTGACAACCCAGGCAAGAGCCATAGACTATCTAACAACAACAACAACAAAACCCTCTAGTCCAAAGTGTGAGAACCTCTTTCTGAGTTGCTGTGGGTCCAATAGACTCCCCAACAATATAGGCTATTGCTGTTATACTTGGTTGCCTCCCAAAGGCTGATGTTAAAGTCTCTATGGCTGAAGGCACCATACATATTGGACACAGAACACAGAAGGTTTAAGCTGAATATGCTCTGAAAGCCTCTTCCTTGATGTCATAGGAATGGAAGTTACTATGCAAGCTATCAAAGGAAGGAAGGAAGAAACCAACAGTCCCACCCAGCTGTGACACCTCTGACCCCCAACAATGACAAGCATGGTATAATATTTCTAAGTGTGAAAAATGGTACTTATATCTTGGTGAACACCAGCTGCTGTTGATTTGGACTGAAGGCCCCCCAACAAGACATAAATCATATCTGGTAATGGAAACTTAGCCAATCACCTGTGGCTGGTGAGGCCATGGTCACTACAGGAGGACTTACTACCACATCCAAATTCGTATAATTCTAATTGCATCCTGAACAGATAAGAGTGGCTCTCATTCTTCATCAAAGAAACATCTCTGATGTGGGATGTCTTTCTGTATACTGTGAATTATCATCAGATAATAAAGGAACTGTTTTAGCCTATGGCCATCTTAGAAGCAGGCAAGAAATCCAAGCATAGATAAAGGAGAAGGAGGGCGGAGTCACTCAGAGAAGCTGTGAGCTGCCGCTAAGAGAGCAAGATGGAAAGGGACTCGGGTAAGCCATAAGTTGTGTGGCAAGATATATTAATAGAAATGGGTTAAGATGCAAGAACTAGCTAGCAAAAATCCTGAGCCATATACTGAACAGCATGTAATCAATATAAGCCTTCGTGTGATTATTTGGGACTGCTGGCCAGAATCTCAGGGCTAACTGGGCCAGAAATTCTTACTACACATCTCTTTACAGCAGACAGAGTTAATTACAGAAAACCATAACTGGTCAATATGTGGAAAACAATTATTGTGGAATGCTCAGCACCAATGACTACATCTACAACACAACTCCAGAACCTAAGGCTCAGGAAACATCACAGAAAAGGGAACAGAAAAGATTACAAAAGCTAGAGAACCAGGAAGTCTTGTATAAAATTTTCACTGCTAGAAATGACATAGAAGCTACAGTCATGACACCTCAACAATATCACTGCCTACATAAGGCCTGAACAATGCCAATGCCAATAGACCTGTTATTGTGGGAGTGAGGAATCTCACAGGTCTCTATCCTTAGAATAAAAAACTACAGGTAACCAACAACTGCTGAAAGAGTAGGAATTAATTGTCCCCAGGGACGGCCCCCTAATGGTTATCCAATTCCAAGTGGTCAGTCCTGAAAGCATATACATACCAGCAACACTAAATAGACTCACCAAATTGTGCTTATATATGTAATGTGTTTGTTTATATAGGTAACAACAGTAATTAAAGAAAAAGAGGCCAGATATTTGAGAGAGAACAAGTGGAAGAAATAGAAGGGATTGAAAGAAGGAAAGAAAAAAATAATGTAATTATATTTTAATTTTCAAAGATTTAAATTTAAAGAGTATACTCAATAGGTATAAAATTAATATAGTAGGGGCTGGAGAGATGGCTCAGAGGTTAAGAGCACTAACTGTTCTTCCGGGAGTCCTGAGTTCAATTCCCAGCATCTACATGGTGACTCATAACCATCTATAATGACATCTGGTACCTTCTTCTGTATACTGTATACATAGTAAATAAATAAATATTTTAAAAAATTAATATAGTAGTTCAACCTATAAACATTAAAATATAAAACATAATAAACTAGTTACATAATGAAAGAGAACAACTATTCCATTAGCCTATCAGAAACAGTCTACATCTTCCCAAAAGCAAAGAAAAGCTATTATTAGCAATCATGCCACTTAACATAGGGTTAATATTCTTATTCTAAGCCTATTCTGAATTGGAATGTGTCTCATGATTAAACAAAAAATAATAGTAATAGTATACCTTGAGTGTTGATATATCCAGGATAGGAAACAGGAAATAAATCCAAAATTAAAATTGATATAATAAAATAAAAAGCTTATATTCCAGACCATGATTTGGAAGTATCATTATAACCCATAATATACTTTAACTTTAAAAGAAAAATCAGTATTTTCTAGGTTTGCCAATGAGAAGGCATAGAAATAAAGATAAGCCTAAAACCAACAAGCATCTGCCTTTGGAGAGTTATTTCCTTGCCCTGAAGATTCCTCAGTGATTATTTCAGAGTCAGTGAACTCCTAATAGTTCAGGTCAGCCATCTCTGTGGGTCTCCTCCTCATGATCCTGATCTCTTTGCTCATATACTCTTCTCTCTCTCTCTCTCTCTCTCTCTCTCTCTCCTTTTCAGCTGGACCAGGAACTTGACCTGGTACTTAGCTATCGATCTCTACTTCTGCCTCTATCCATTGCTGGATGAAGGTTCTATAATGACAATTAGAGTGATCATTCATTTGATTACAGAGGAAGTCTTGTTTAGGCACCCTCTCTACTTTTGCTTGGAGTCCTAGCCAGTGACATCTTGTGGGTACTTGGAGGTTTTGTTAGCACCAGGTTTCTTTTTGACCCCACAGTGACTCCCTCCGCTATCAAGATATCCATTTCTTTGTTCTTTCTCTCTGCTGCTCCTCTCATTCAACCATATCCTTCTCTCCTTATCTGTTTTCACCTCTCCTTGTTTTCCTCACATTATGATCCCAATTTACTCAGGAGATCTTCTCTATTTCCCCTTCCCAGGGGGATCCCTGGATATCTCTCTTAAGTTCCTCCTATTACCTAGCTGTTTTCAGGTTGTGATTTGCAGCACGGATATTCTTTGCTTTATGTCTAAAATCCACTTATGAGTGAGTAATCCTCCAAAGGAAGATGACTGTCAAATGGTGTGGGCAATTGTGAAGTCTCTTGCAGTAGGATCAGACTATGTTCCTGGTGCATGAACTGACATCTCTGAGCCCATTCCCTACAGAGGAACACCTAACCCAGCTTTAATAATGGGATGAGGGACTCAGACGTATTTCAATTGGATATGATGCCAGACTGAACTGACCCACCTTGGGACTACTTGTCCTCCTTGGGGAATTGGTGGGGGGAATCGGTAGAGGGAGGCTGAGGGAGGACTTGGAGGGACTGGAAGAAAGGAAGGGAGGGGTAGCAGTGGTAGATATGAAAAAAACTTTTTAAATAAAAAAAATGAAAAAACAACAACAAAAAAGCATCTGCAGCACCAGAATGTGACTTTGAAATATCATTTTCAGTGTGAAGGAGTCAGAGCTACCTAGAAGAACAGTTAAAAGCAAATATACAGTAGGAAATCTATTAAATGAGCCGATGATATCTTGAATCACAACACCTAGAAGAATCTGCTAAATTAATTTTAAAAAGACTCAGGAGTTGATCTGAGCAGCCAACTGGGAACAACATTTAAGGCAATTTGATTGACAATGCAACAAATTAAATTATCCAGTAGTTTTCACTTTAAAAGCTAGAAACTAAAATTATAAACCATTTTTAATGCTAAGTAACAAACCCATCTAACTGAAACCGATTTTTAAAGAGGAAGACAGACATAGAGGGAAGGAAAGGAAGAAGATGGTATATCTTCTTCTGCTAATGCCATATACATTGTGCCTGAGAGTAATCAAGTAGACAAAGCTTGGTGAGAAATCAGCAAATTAAAATGTGGATAATTTAATCCAGAAAAAAAATCTCATTTTCTCAACAACAACAACAACAAATGTGACATGTGAATTAATGGATTAAAACAGATTTAAGGAAGAGAAATAAGGAGACCGTGAGGGTGCAAAATTGCAGTTGGATAAGATTAAGTTCCACTGATACGGCAGAAGCTTCACTCCTACTGGCTAGTGTTCATACTGTCAGAGGGTTCTATTTATACTACCAAGAAAGAAGAGGTTTTAACAATCGTGTCTGTGAACCCTGCACACTGTACTAACAACTGAATGGTCGAGATATACCTAGTGGTGCAATAGTGCCACAAATGTTATAGGAGTAACCAACCACTTTCTATTTGAATTCATAGCCTGCTCCATAAGACAGAACTCATGCCTAGTACTGTTAGCTAGTGCCAGACTCCATCCTGGGCACTAGAGGAGAACTACTACTATTATTCTGCTAATTGAACATAGTATTAAATTAGCTCCTAAGTTCTTTTTTATACCATAAATCAGTACATCCCTCTTGGTTTTCTAGAGAAGTCTTTTGCTCATTACATGGTGATTGATATGGAGACCCCACAACTGGTGAAAACTACACAGAATATGAGTCTATGAAGTGTTCAGCTCTTTATTTTTTTTTAAATCTTTCACTTTATTTTTATTGTATATGCAAAGGTGTTTGGCTACATGCATGTTTTTGTGTCCCATGAGTGCAATACCCACGCAGGCCAGAAGAGGGTGTGTGGATGCCATGATTGAAGTTACAGACAGTTGTGAGCTATCATGTGGGTGTTGGGAACCAAGCCCAGATCTTATGGAAGAGTAGCCAATGTTCTTAACTACTGAGCCATCTCTCTAGTCCTGAGTTTTCAGGTCCAAATGAGATAGACAGCTATATTATCTCTCCCCACAGGGCTTATGGTTCAACACAGAAGAGGAGAATGAAAGATCATAAGAATTAAAGATAATGTGTGTCTATAGTGCAGCATTGTCTTCTGGATCTATCAAGGCCATCTGATGAACACATTAACTCACAATGGCTATGACTACATGCACAAGATCTACACAAGATTAAGCCAGTCAAAATTCCAAAATGAGCAAAGCAAAGAAACTACTGACAATCAATGGCTACTGGGGAAAGCTGAGTAAATTTTCTTTAGGGATGCTACCTCTGAAAGGCCATCCACTTTCGAGTAGATGATCCCACACTCATGCACTTTCAGGCAGTACCAAGTGGGATTTGGTGGATTGTTTTTAAAAGAGAGAGAGCACATAAAGCTGGAAAAAAAATTGGAGGAAAGGGCAATGAGGGTCAATTTAACCAAACCACACACTCTATGCATGTATGAAATTCTCAGTAAAATGTTCTCAAGTTTTATAGCACAGAAACTTTAATTATAATTAGCAATATTTCACTGCACATTTTAAAGTAAATACAGTGGAGAATTTTATCTGTTCCCAATATGAAGAAATTACTAATATTTGAGGTAATGGATATGCTAGTTAGCCTAATTTGATCATCATGTGTTATATACAAATAACAAAATCACAGCAAACTGTTAGGATTTATAATTATTATATGTCAATGTTAATCAAATTTCTAAAAGAAACAAAAAATAGCTATCACCTAATTACAATCAATGATCCTAATTGGATTTGTTGCAACCAAATTATGGAAGGCAAAAATGAGACAACCTTGAAAACTAGAAATACTAAGAAATTATTTTCCAATAGTTAGATTTGATAACAGTATTGTAATAATGACTTTAAAGGAACACTTATTATTGGGATAGAACACTTCAAGAATTGTAAAATGCATCATATGATATGGAATCATTTCAAAATAATTGAGTATATTAGTGAATGAGGCAGATAAGAGATTCTAGTTTTTTGAAACTTGAAAATATATACATCAAGTCTTACTGTAATATTCTTTCCACTTTTATATGTATTGAAAATTTTCATAACAAAAGTTGTATCTGTAACTGAAGAATAATTTCCAGAAAAAATATGCATCAGTACATAGTACTGCAAAGCCTAAGAACACCTGTTTCCCCTGCTGATAATGACAATGAGGGTTTTCTTTATCTGTCTTCACTAAGAAGTATTCTGAGTCTTCCTTTGAGTGTGGGCATACCTAGCCCATTATTCATGAACAATAAATAACATTAACATAATTTTAGTGATTATAAAAAGTACAGCTCATATTCTTGTTTTTCTGTTCTTTCTTGACTTTCATCCCAATTTACTTTGAAGAATTATAATCATTTCAAAAACTATATTAAGAGGAAATAAGTAAAAAAAAGCTCATATATATATATATTTGTGTGTGAATACTTTTGTCAGTTTTTCATAAAAATTGGAAATGACTTTAATCTCAAAATAATGTGGCTATGATGGGAATATATTCATATATATTCATTAACAATAATATGCATGACTCAATTTTTTAAAAAAGGGTTACAAAGTCATCATTATTTCTTAATTATAAAATTTTAAAGTGATTCTCTCTAAATAATTGAAAAATTTGAGGTTTTTATTTTTATTTTTTAGTATTTAAACAATGACCACATATTATTTTAATGGGCAGTAAATTTTAAGAGCAATGAAGCACACAGTTCAAAGACAGATTCAGTGAGTGTCATACTTCCTGCCAGTCAGTCATGTTGCTTATTGTCAATTGCCTTGAGCTATTTATTTCTTAAGTACAGCCTTTCTATGATAGACTAATCAATAGAAACTCCACAAGAGAAGCCCAACTGTTTCATGCCTTTATGTTCAAAAGAAAATAAGTTAGAAGCATCAGGTCAGAGTTACAAGATATCACTAGGAATGAACTTTGAAAACTGACAAAGCTCCACAGAAGCCAATTTTATACATTTAAGCATGTTCTAGTTAACTCAATAAGTCATAGGCCAGACACTGAACTAGATGCCAGTGTTGTAACACATTTCAGCTTTCAATATACTCAAACTCTAGTGGGAAACAAGATTTCAGTTGGCTGAACTTTGCCTGGATCACTGGGATGTACAAGCTACTGTCCATGCCTGCTATGATTGAATGTATATAAATTAGACTCACCTGTTGTCTATTCCTGCTACAGAAAGTTACATAATCAAAAATTGTATACTAGGGCTAGGAGGGTGGGTCAGCAAGGAAAGACTTTCCTAGAATGTACAAGGCTGTAAGTTCCTCCTTCAAAGAGGAAGAGGAGGAGGAGGAAGAGGAGGAGGAAGAAGAAGAGAATCAAAACAATAATGCAATCAGTGAATAGGCAAATGACTTGAACACAGATGATAGTGTTCAAGAGCAGATGTACAAATAATGAACCAGATGCTTCCCTCCTTTGGCAGTTTGAAAAGCACCGTCTTGTACTGTGAAAGTTGTGGGGAAGGACTGTCAGGTCACATCCTACTCAAGTCCTTTGAGTTCCATGTGCATGGTGTCTTCAGCAATGTAGACTTACCTTAACTCTCTGGGAGATAACCAATAAAGCTATACTCATAATTCCTCAAAAATAAGGCCTGCTAAAAAGGTCCTGAGCAATGACAATACCAACAGACATATGACTGTAAAAGGGCAAATCTCACAAGCCTCATCTCTAGATAAAAATCTACAAGAAGCTAATAATTACTGAAAGAGTGGGAATTCATTATCCCCAAATAGGAAGCCTTTGATTAGATATCCAGTTCCCAATGACACCATCTAATTATCTTTGCATTCTTGGTCCAGGAAGATTTCTAATCCCTATAGAAATACCTCATTGCCTGTACCCACGGGCAGCCAAATGTCTGAGGTAAGGACCATTCCCCAGGTGTATCACAGAGTGGAGGAAACAAAAAGAATTTCATTGTAAGAGAAACTTAAGATCTGGGTCCTTGGCCCGCCAGACTCAGTGCTGCCAGACTCTTCCCAGCAGTGCATCTTCCTGTACAAGAAAGAAAGCTATAGGTCACAGGCTTAGGCTGAGAGATCTTAGTCTTTCCTGACAATAAGGCCACATGTAGCAGAAGGAAGTTCCAGGCTAAGCCATCAGTTGCTGTAAGGTCAGAGCTCACAAGATCTGCAGTAACTAATGGACATTGGGGATCGCTTCTTTCCACAGAAGACAGAGCCACCAACCATCATATCCACTAAATCTAGAGCAGCCAGATGCTTAAATATGTCATCAGATCCACATAGAACTCTGCCCTCCCCCATCTCAAGGACCACCCCTTGTATTCGGTTTGCCAGAATTTTGTTGACAATTTTTGCATCAATGTTCATGAGGGAAATTGGTCTGTAATGTGACTCTTATCCATTCAATATAATAGGAAGCCTTCAGGCTCCCTCTGTTTTGATTGGTCCTCATTTTCAGGTTCCCAGATTATCTCAGCCTAATACAATATGGCTGCTACATACCTGACAGGAGTTCTCTGTGCTATGATGATCAATGCAAGAGGTTTCTCTCTCAGGCTTGCCTATCATGAAAGAAGAATTTTTGGCAGATAAATCCTCACACTGTATTTATGGATTGCTGGAACCATAGGCTTTTCCATGGCTAAAACTATAACCCCTTGTCCTCTGGGCTGTTTGAACTCCCCAGACCTACTTTGTAGTTGAGAGCTCTGCTTCTCTCCACCTGATAAGCGGGCTGGACTTTTTCCTTGTGTTTCCTGTGCTTTTCTGTGGTTTTCAGTGTTCCTCTACCCTCTTTCATGATTCCTAATGTTCTTTCTTTCTTCCCCTCCTCCAGATATAATTTTTTCACTTGATGCTTCTCATGCACAAACTGCACAGAGGACGGGCTTAACCAGTTGCCTTAACCCATAAGTCCCCTGTTCCTGTTTTCTCACGCTGCCAGCTTATCTTCATCACAACTCTGGGTTATTCAGTGTGCCCAAAAGATCCATTCAGACAGATGATACTAACAATTACCCTTTACTAAAGGTCTTTGCTCTCACTATGTATTCAAAAGTTTTGGGAGGCTTTGCAAAGAACAAACTAAATAAAAGTGAAGGCAAGACAATATGAAATAGAAGGAAGAAAACATTCATTAAAATATTCTGTAAGGTGATAAATAGAGTTTGCCCATTTGACTTATTTTTTGTAATTTCTTTAGATGAATTTTACGTCTCTTTTTGTTGAGTAATATTATCCATATAAAAAAAAGAATATCCACAGAACATAAAATCAAGACGAACTGATTGCACACAGCATTTTTACTTAGATGTGAAGCTTCAGAACCACAGTGAGAAGCTTCATGAACCAAAATTCAGCTAAAACAAGAAACTTCCTCTCACTCTAAAACCAAATCCTTCCCACTTTACAGGTGTGTTCTTATCCTTATCCTGTTCTTCAAGCTCTACAACAAAGGCTTCTTGCCAATAGCAAGTCAGAGAAGCAAATACAGACAACCCCATGCATACATGTACACACACACATATGCTTACATACACACACATAAACATGTATACACAGCACACATATGCATACATGCACTCATACATGCATATACACATACATGTTGTATGAGAAAACTTTTCCTGGGGGGGGGACACACTCAGATATATATATTCATTCCTAAAAAAGAGCCCATGATAGACCATAGTACAGATACCACCAAAGTCCAAATTGTTGAATTATGAGTTTTATTGGGGTTACTTAAAGGAACAGAAATGACTCAGAGACAGCTGCATCACCAAAGCCTCATTCTAGCTTGGGTAGCAGTGCACAAAAGCTGGGAACCTAGAATACAATGTATAGCCTTTAGGCAGCTCAACAAGTTAGTGCCCCCTCCACATAACTCCGCTGTCCAAAGCTTTTCCAGGCAGCTCTGCTGCTTTCTGCATCTTCCAGATGCAGGCCTGATCTCAAAGAGTTTTCTTTGAAACTTGGAGTTCTGAGAGTGACTTTCAGTTTTTATTGCTTAACAGATTAAGTATTGCTAGAGCAGGGAGGAGTCTAGTTAATCTGGTCAGTTTCAGGAACATCCTGACAGTTATTTTGAGCTGTCTACCTTCCAGCTTAAGTTAAGGAGCATCTTTACAGGATAGACTGTTTTAACCTCTAATGAGACTGCTGTGCAACAACCCACATGCATGCACACATGAGCATACACTTATATGCACACACATGTGCACATAGGCACACACTCACAAACACCTAAGTGTGGTCCTCCAGAGAGTCAGAACACCAATATCACAATTGATGCATAAGATTAATATATTCTGCCTAATCTTAAACAGACACTTGAAGAAAGCATGCAGCACAATGCCCTGGACTGGGTGGGTACATGCACAGCTGAGAGGGAGGAATAAAAATTTTTTGCAAAAGAAGAAGCTGCTCCCTGGTGGCATGTCCTTATTTGAGCCCCAACATTTCTTTCCTCAGCCATTAGTCATCTGTCACTGTTCTTTAGTTCATTGAGAAGATGAATGGCAAACACTAAATGAAATAAGGGCTCCATATGGTCCAAAAATACTACATACCAGAAAACATATGCACATTAGAGAAGTTAACCTTGCTGAACATAAGTAATTAGAAGCTGTTACTATTACAAGCTCAAATATTGATATGAAAATTAACAGGCTAGATTTTGGTGAAAGATTCTTAGGACTGAGAAAATTCATAACACTTTATTAACTACAACAATCCTATATCTAAGCTGAAGATACATAAATTAACCGAGGCATTAGTAATTAACTGTAAAAAATTGCAATTTAATACTAAGATATTGATTTTTATTTATTTGCATTAGAGTACTGCTCAATCTTACCTGTCTGTAGGCTTCAACTTATGGCTCATCTGAGTCATGCCGCCTAATTGATTTGAATATTTTTCCAGCAAACTACATGGTGATAGATCCACATTGATCTATCACTGTGATTAATTCTAACAGAGTATCACAGTACTTCACACAGTAGAAAGCATTTTGTTTGAATGATCTACTAGTCAACATCTGAGACTGAACAATATAAATCTATCAAGATATTTGACCTTTTAATCTACACAGACAATTAATACATTTACATGAAACTATAGCATGCTTCCTGCCACTTCCCTGTCTCACTCCAGCAGACAGCAAATAATTAAGTGTAGGCCAAGTTTATTATCAGTGTGTCCAATATCAACCAATTTCCATCACTACAGAAGAAAAGATAAAATGTGCCCAATATCCTGGACCTAAATTCCTCTGAAAACCTGCTTTTAACATGAAAATCATATTCATTCATTCATCCACTTATCCATTAAACATTTTTTTAAAGATTCACTCTTAGAATAACATTAAAAATCTAGAAGGAGTATGAAGAACCTATACATGGAGAGTCACATTCCATTTTTATGTGCAGGGTACATATGACAATTATGTTATCAGAATCAGATAACAAGTACACATTATTAAAGAAGACACAAAGCGTTTTTGGAGATGTAGCCTTGTTGGAGTAAATGTGACCTTGTTGGAGGTAGTGTGTCACTGAGGCTTTCAGGTCTCTTATGCTCAAGCTATGCCCAGTATGAATACAGACTCCTTCTGCTGCCTGCAGATCAAGATGTAGAACTCTCAGTTCCTTCTCCAGCACCATGTCAGCCTGCATTTCACTATGTCCTGCTGTGGTAAAAGTGAACTTAACATCTGAAACTGTAAGCCACCCCAATTAAATCTTTTACTTTCGTTGTGGTCATGGTGCCTCTTCATAGCAATAGACATCCTAAGACAGATGCCATAGGCTGGAATGATCTAAAATGTTTCATTAAAAGTTGAATCTTTAAGCCAAGTATGGTGGAATGTGCCCATTATCCAAGAAGGTTAAGGTTAGAAGGCCTTGAGTTTAAGGCCAGCCTGACCTACATAGGAAGATCCTCTCTCAATAGAACAAGTAATTAGGGCTGAAGAAATAGCTCCATGATTCTACACTCACAGAGAACATAAGTTCAATGCCGAATACCCATGTTGGTGAGCTGCCTATGACTCCAGCTCCAGGGGATTCCATTTTTTTCTGACCTTCATGAGCATCTATACTCATTTGCATATACACAAACACAGACATTTAATTTAAAATAAATATGTTTTAAAGAGCTCAGTGGAAGATGATAAAGAACATGCTATTATGGGAAAGGTCCCAGACTTGACCCCAAGGAATCTGACAAATAATAATAATAATTGTCAGATAAATCATATTTCAATAGAAGGAATGAAAAAAGGATCCTATGCCTAATGCAATACTGTTCATATTCCTATGTTCAGAGGCAAAGTGCATGAGATATCTACATGAAGTGTGAGGCAGTAGAAGAGAGATCTATAAATAAACCAGTACCTGTACAATCAAAATTTTACCAAAAGAAAATGAAAAAGAAATAAAGCTGGAAAAGAAAGGTTTCAAAATGTAAGTAGAGTCATTTAATCAATACAATAATATTCTCTAAGTAATGGGTGCTGTTGAATGCTTTGAGTAAAAGCAATACAGGGTAAAACACCCTCCAAAAGTGGGTTAGGATAGATTACAGGCAGGCAATCAGAAACCAGTTACACAATGCATTTCCTGACATACAAATGAATGGATATAACCAAAATGTTCTTGCTAAATTGTACCCTGAAATTATAAAAGATTATTATGGACTGAAATGAAAGAATAAGTAATTTTGCTCCAAATTTGGATTTAACTCACCAAATACTCATTCAGCATTACTCACTGTGTGGCACTTCAGCGCTTCCTTTATTGTACAAATATTTTTGAGCACTTTGTGTTCTAGGTTTTTTTAGGTTATGGGGATTCAAGGGTGACCTAAGTAGACATGAACTAGTGATCTCAAAGAACATTTGGGTATAAGAGATAAAGATTGAAGAGGTACACACAGTTGCAAATGGTATTAAGTGATGAAGTTGGGAATGAAAGGTCCCATGAAGAGGCTCTAACCAAAACTGCAAGACCAATTAACTGGTTAGAACTTCATTGATTGCAACAAATTTGGAGCATTCAAGCTCCAAGTCTATTTACAGTTTATCTTGGGTTAGCTTGACACTCTCTCCCCAAATAGCCAATCTCCAAATGCCTATCTCTGTGCCTGGCCTAACATTCTATGAGTAACAGATAAAAAGTTCTGAATGTATTAACTTAGCAAAACTACAGTTTCCTTCAACCAAAAGTCTAAGGGTGTCCTAAGGTACCCCTGAAGCTTTGCTGTAACTCACCTATTTGTTTAATGTTTCCACTAATGAATTTGAAAAGTACCCCAATCTATGAATTCCTTCTTTTTGTTGCAATAAGAATTTCATCAAACTGGTACCATGCTGCAACATGGGATTTAGGGTAGCATAAATCTGTGTTCCCAGGTCATGGCCACTCATCTCAGGCTCTAGAATAAACTCTCTTAGCTCCTTGTGGTGAGAGTTGTGCTTTTGCATTGACAAAGAAAACAAACTATGGCAGAGTGTTGGTGGCACACACCTTTAATCCCAGCCCTTGGGAGTCAGAGACAGGCAGATCTCTGTGAGTTCAGACCAGCCTGATCTACAGAGCAAGTTTCAGGACAGCCAGGGTTGTAAGACACAGAAACACTGTCTCAAAACATAAAAAAACACTAGCAGCAATAACAGAAAACAACAGAAGGATCATTTTCATGAGAATTGTGAGAGAATTCACTGCAGAGCTAAGCATGAGGCTGAAACCGGAAGGAGTTATTATGGCCCTGGTTCACAGCTATGAACACACTGTAATCATATATCTTAAAGGCAGTATAATCTCCCTTTCCCTGTCCTTTCCAAGCTCAGAGCACCATCCTGCTACTGGTCATTACCCGTTCCATCTAATGATGGGCCCAAATAGATCAGGGTCGGAAATTGCTGCTGAGGCAGCCATTAACTCACTGGAGGAGAATCAACATGGAGATGGTAATTGCTGCCATAAATCCAAACCTTAGTAGTAAATATTTATTGACAAGAAGTCATATTTCTACCCATGACGGTTCTATTACCACACACTCATTCAAGGCTAAGGGTCTATTTTTAGCAACCATATAGCAAAGTGTAGAAGACAGCATAGATTGATATATGCTTGTACTTACAGAGACTTCACATATCTGGTTAAATCAGCAGAAAGAGAAACTTTCTGCTCATTCGATCTTGGCCAACTGACTCTAAAGCCTTACTAGCCTTTCTTGGGGAAGGAGATGGGGGAGTGGTGGATGATGGTTAGTTTGAGAGGTTTCTGAGTTTTTGTTAAGGTCTTTGAAATGCACAAAGATCTCAGCTGTCTACTTTGAACAACAACCTGACAGCTTCAGTTGGAGGAAGTCAGGTAGCCATTCATTTTTCAGTGCTAGGCTCTTCCTATCCTGTGCACAGGATATCTGAGACCCTGCCTGATCCTGCTATCTAGATGATCAACTCCTTAAAGAAGTGTTTTATTGACCCTTACAGTCCCAGTCCCATAGCACTTAACATGTTCTCCATAAATATAGAAGATGGGCAAGTACACGTAATACTATAATAAAGTTCAGAAAAAAAATATTTTTTCACACATAAAAGCCAAGCAGACTTCCTAATTTTGTATCAGAACACCTCGTAGCTCCTCTAAAGCATGAGGCCGGGATCCTGTTTTCCAGCTCCTCCATACTCAAGAATAACAGAAAAATGAGCTAAATTTAAGGGCTTCTTGTTTCCAAAAGTCCTCCCCGGCATTTGATGCATCAGAGGTTTCAAAACTATTACTGTAACAATCTGCTTTAGTACTGAAAATCAAATCTTGCACCAACTGAATATTAAACAACTATAGGAGCTCATAAAGACATTTTGTTAAAGATTTTACAAAGACCAGATCCAAATAGACTAAAGAAGAAAGAATTTAATTCAATTATACTTTTTAAGAAACTAAGGTTAACATTTTCATCCAATAAACACTACTTTTACCATAAACACTCAATGAAGTATAATTCAATTATTCTGTACTTAGCTATTTTTTTAATCAGCACAAAGTAATGGGTTTTCCTACTGTAGATTTATTTTTGGCTGGGCCTCCTCTGTTTCCCATGCTTGCCACTGTCCTCCTCCTAACAGTATCTATAATGCCTTCATCTCACCTGTGCTCAATTCAAAGTTTACAGTAGAACCTCTATTTGTTCCAAGGCATTTTGCATGACAAAGTAAAGACTAAAATATCAGGGGTTTTTTTACATTTTAATTGACATATAGTAATTGTACATATTCATGGTATATCATGTGGTAATAATATATCTCTCTTTTTGTTTTTTGCATTGTTGAGATCTTGGAGGGAGGAAAATTTCCAACAAGAAGGAAAGAGTGTCTTGACCCCATCCCACAGTGGGGATAGCACATCCAAATGCAACATTTCATGACTGTGCTGGCACGGTTAAATAAGCATCGACACTACAAAAATAAATACTGACTTGAGTTTTGACATGCCCATGTGAATGTCTAAATTACATGCATTGCTTTACTTTCAGAGAGCCGCTAATGAAGCTTGTGCTCCACAGTAGGTTAATACTGGAAACAGAAAAATAAAGTGTCAGCAATTACAATGCTTTCATCGGGTGTCTTAGTTTCTTTTCTCATCACTGCTGTAAAATATCCTGGCAAGAGCACTTAAGAGTCAAAGGGTTGCAACCCAGTCCATCATGGCAGGCAGAACACAGCTGCAGAGCTGCTGCAGGAGCTGTTCACAGTACAGTACACCTACAGTCCAGATACAGGGAATGCCAAATGTATGCATTCAGCTTGGGTTGGCTTTCTCTGTTTTCTACAGTCTGGGCTCATTACCCAGGGAATGGTCCCAGCCATGGTTAAGATGGGTCTTTCTACCACAACCTCCTGCCCTTCCTGCAAAGGAGATAAAGTGATGGGAGAAGAGTGACTGGGAAGTGTGGGAGGGGAAAAGGAGTTTGAACATTGAACAAGGGAATACATTGATAAAAATATGACTTTATTCACAATAAAAATGAATAAATAAATGAATAATAAAAAAATGAATAAATGGTCTTTCCACGTCCATGAACCTCACCAAGACAGTCCCTCACAGGCATGTCCTGAGGACCATCTCTCAGGTGATTCTAGAATCTGTCAGATTGACAATGAATGCTATCACAATAAATAAACATATAAATTATAATTTCTAAGGTAAGTTCTAAAATATAGAGTGATTTCCAATTAGCTAAATTGAAAAAAAATAGAATAATGAAGTAATAAAATATTCAATCCACAAAAATAAATAAGAAAAAAGTCTGAAAATACTTAAATCAAAAGGGATTATATTCCAATTTTGTTCATGACAAAGTAGTTCAGGTCCTGATTAGGTACATATATATGTCCTATTTTTTTGTATATCAGAACCTCAAATTACTACAGTCTACATAGAGGGTTGAGTGATGATTAACACGGACCATGAGAGGCCAGCTTTTAAGATCTGCTTCAGGGTAAAAAAGGAATGCCCCAGAATAGTGAAAGAACTGGGTAAGAAACTTTTTATGAACTATCTAGCTGACTGGGAAAATAAAGAAACACACATGGCTTCTGATGGCAACTTTCTCTATTACTTTTTAAAAATGGTCTCTGACACTTTCTGTCTCCATTCAGCTGCATATCTCCACATTTCTGCATTCCATACATACAACTACATGTCTAACTTTTCATAAATTTGGTCATACATCTCTATACACAGTTACATCTATTTTCACATGTCAACACATCTGTCTTTTACTTACATTTCTTCTCTACATCTCCTTTTTATAGAGTTTCATCTTCTTTGCCTGTACACAGTTACAAATCTCTATACAGCCATAGCTATTCATCTCATATACAGAGCTCTCTTACCATCTAACATTTTACATTGTTCTTACACAATCTCTTACAGCTTCTTGCATAGTTCCTATATATAGCAACAACTCTTTTCTCATAGCTTTGTCTATCTCACACACATACTCACTTGCATATGCTTCTACATTCACTCACTTTTGCTCATCATTCTCTCTCCAGTCATTCTATCACATATCTCTCCCCCTCTTTTTAGCATTCTCCTCCTGCTCCTCCTCCTCCTCTTTCATCACTCATTCAACACACACACTCAGTTCATACATACTCATTCCTCCTTCTCTCTTCCCCCTACATTGCTGCTTCTCCATCTCTCATTCATACATACTTATTCCACACTCACATTCTGCATGGCTTCATCCATACAGTGCTGCTGCATACCCCACACTGCCAAACTCCGAACAATTATATGCTAGATTTTCAGGGTCCAACCCATTCTCATAACATATGAAGTCATACAGTTTTTCTCAGGCTAATTAGGTCACAAAGACTGGCCAGTGTAAGTGCTTGGCCTTGCAAGTAACTTTTTTCCCAGAGAATGACACTGAAATTTAGGATATAACAATAACAGTAGCAAGTTGAAACCTTGAGTGGGCAGGGTACATGCAGAAAGTCAACAAGGGGGTATGTCTCAAAACAGCCAGGCCTTGATGTAGCAATAAATAACAGCTGGGACTTAGTCTTCATATATTTTCTGCAGTAGCATTTTAGTCTGACTAAATTTCTTCTGAAGTCTAAAATTAGTTGTTGTTGAGACTGAAACTACCATTACTTTCTTGTGTCAGTAAAGAATATTCTGTTATTATTTCTATACATCAGACTTGGCCATCCACAACTATAAATGTGCCAAAGATGTAAAACACACTACCAAAGGGCTTTGGAAAGAATCCCATAGCTGTTCTTAATAGGAAAACATAGCAGTGGCATTTGAGAAAGTTACAGACAGAAAACAACCTGTATCCACTACCAGTCACCCCACAGGCTTTGCCTAGTGGGGCCAGTTAACAGACACCCCCACTGACTTTTCTTAATGGAGCTATATCATAAATGTTGTTTAGTGGGACTTTTAAATGCACTTTGCCTAATGGGGTTCCTCAACACAGAGTCATTCATGTGGTAAAATACTGGCTGTTACCTTATGGATACTCCCATGGTCCTCAGCAGATATTAAACAGAATATATAGAAAAGATTCACATAAATGAGTGTCACGGAACATGTCAAAGAACAATACTAGTCTAACACCAAACTGAAGCCAAGATTGTAAAAACATCCAAAGATGATTGGTGTATGTGTTGTACATGAACCCAGTTCTATGGAATATTATCCAAGAGTGGAGCTCAATGGACACTGTGGGCACTAGGTAATAGTAATGGGCCACTGTAAGTCAGTTCTAACAAGTGCATTACTCCTGGGATGGCATCAGTAATAGAGGAGGCTATGTAGTATTTGGGAACACAGACACATGAAAAATTTCAGTACCTTGCTATGAACCTTAAAAACCTCTAAAAATTAAAGTCTATATTATAAAGGTTAAACATGGGAGTCCACAGCATGGCTTATCAGGTAAAGGTATGAGGTGTCACGCCTGAAGACATGAGTTTGATCTCTAAGACAAGGTGTCCTTCAACATCCACACTTACACTGTGCCACTCCATACTTTTCCTATAATAGATAGATAGGTAGGTAGATAGATAGATAGATAGATAGATAGATAGATAGATAGATGATAAATGAATAATGAGAAAAATAAAGATAGCCAGAAGAAAATCAACTAATGTACAAAGTAACTACATTTAAATTAGGATTTGACTTTCCAAATGCAACAGTGAAAGCCAGGAGAGATTTAAAAGGCCTATTCAAAGTAAAAAATAATTGTCAACCTAGAGTTTTATATGAGAAAAAATAATTTGTAGAAATAATACATCTCATAACGTGCATTCAGAATATGTAAAGAATTCTTACAAGTCAATAAAAAAGACTGTTAACTCAATGTAAAAAATTAGCAAAGTAGCTGAATATACATTTCCACAAAGTAGATGGACACTTGACCAATAAACACAAGGAAAGCTCCTCGACATCACTGAGACAAATGTGTCACAATGAAGCATATGGCTGCTCTACTTTTTTCCTGTTGTGAAAAACACCATGATCAAGAGCAAGTTGGAAAGGAAAGAATTTATTCCATACTTCCACTTACAGTCCATCCTGGAGGGTCCTCAGGGAAGGAACTCAAGGCAAGAACCTGGAGGCAGGAACTGAAGCAGAGGCCATGGAGGATGCTGCTTACTGGCTTGTTCTCCCTGCCTTGCTTAGCCTGTCTTTTCTTTCCTTTTTATCTAAATTTAAATTTATTTTATGTGCACTGGTGTGAGGGTATTAGATCCCTGGAACTGGAGTTACAGACCATTATGAGCTGCCATATGGGTATTGGAAATGGAACCGTGGGTCCTCTGAAAGAACAGCCAGTGCTCTTAACTGCTGAGCCATCTCTCCAGTCCCTTTAGCCTGATTTCTTAAATAACCCAGGACCACCTTCTCAAAAGTGGCAGCACCCACAGTGAGCTGGGCCTTCCCATAACAGTCATCAAGCAATTAAAGAAGGCCCAACAGACTTGCCTGCAGGCCAATGTGATGGAGGCAACTCTTCAACTGGCATTCTCTCTTCCAGATGACTTTAGCTTGTTTCAAGTTGACAATATACTAACACAGCAGGACTAATAATAACAGGTAGAAACAAAGAGAAAGGAGAGCCTTCGAACATTGCTTGTAGGAAAATAAAATGCTATAGCTACTACTTTCATCAATGCTCTCAATAGTGACTTCTCATCCCAAACAGAATAAAACCCAAACCCTACATGACTGTGCCCCCAGTCTACACCTTTAGTTTCATTTTCTATCACTCACTCCAAGGCACACAGTTATCTGTATTGCCCTTAGAAGAATTTTGAGAATATTATGTGCATAAGAGTTGAAACTGGATCTGCCAGGAGTGGATGCCAAACTGAGCAATATTGGGACCTTCGGACCTCCTGTCCGTGCTGGGGAGGAGATGAGGAGATGTGAAGAAGAGAGGCTGACTGGAGGGGATGGAAGGGGGAAGGGACCTTGAACAAGGATATACATGGATAGAAAATGTGACCTTATTCATAAGAAATAAAAGAGTAGAGAGCTACTTACATATTATGTCCTGCCCAATGTAAGTCAGTTCCCCACATGAGTTTTCTCCGATTGGCAACTAGGCAAGCTGTAAAAGTTCTAGCACACATCATATCATCCCAAACACCATCTCCCCCATTCACCAACTCCACCATGAAGAAATGTGTTTTCTTTATTAAATATCCGTCCTCCAGTTTTCTGAAAGAGCCTCAGGGAAATGTATTCTTAATGAGATTTTGAATGATTACCTGAACTTGAAGCAAAAACTCCTTTATCACAGCCAGCTCCTCCTATCCTTTCAGGAAGAACTATGATTTCTGGCTATTAACTGAACATTTTATGGGCAGAAAATGGAAATTGAAGACCGAAGAACCTGATTTAAGTCACGAGCTGGCCTCTCAATTAAAATGATATTAAAAAGTAATATCAGTCCTCATGTAAAATGGTTGCACAGCAAGTGAATTTTCTTTCCAGAAAACAAGATGAAGTATGCTTTTAGACTTTCACATCTTGCAACACATCCAGGACGAAAGAAAGAAAATCAGAAAATAAAAGGGACGAACATGGAGCGCAAGAAAAGTAGCTTGGAAATTTGCTTTGCTTGTGGTAGTTGGAATTTATTCTGGGTCCCAGTAGAGTACAAATTACCGCTCTCAAGTCTAATCTACCAGAACTGCCAAGTCAGCCAGGCCGTGATAGCCCTAGCTCCATGTGGTTGCTCACACACACAGCAGAACAGCTCTCAACACCTGCTCTCTTGGCCCAGAACTCCAGAAAGAGCAGTGATTAAGCATCTTGGCTCTTAAAACAAGTGTCAAGAAGAGCTGGTGGAGCAAAAAGGTCTCCTTTTATGAGAAGGATGTTAGAAGTCCAATATGCCATCTACATTTTTCTTTCAGCCCAAAGACAAGCTTGAACATTCAAGATTTGTATCTGTTTTGGTTGGCATTTTGACATTTTGTTGATGCTGCAATTTTTACTGAATGACAGGTAAGGAATTCTGAATCTTGCTTTGTGTACATCTTTCTGGTATGAGGGCAGTACCCACTCATGGAAATGAATGAGTAAAGAAGGTCACTTATTAAGCAGGCTTCAACAGCTGATCTAAAAATCAGCTATGTGACAACCACCAAGGCTGAGAATGGTTGTAACAATGATTTAGGCATAATTCTCTGGAGAAATCATCTAAATTGGATCCTCGTTAAAAACTTCATGAACAAAATACATTAAGTGTATGAAAATACCATTATGGAACTCATTATGTATAATTAGCATATACTAATAGAAACTTACAAAAAAATCTGTGTGCAGTGGAAAGTAGATATTATCCTATTTTAACCTTAGTACATGGCCTTTTAGCCAAAGTTGGTCTGGGAAACACTTATGGCTTTTAGGCACCAGTATTTAAGTCATGGCCAGAGGGCCAGTTTAAGATCGGGGTGCATGTATACAAGCCCTTTCTCTCTGGCACGTGTTCTTGGATGATGAAGAAGACAGAGTCAATTCAGGCAGCATGAGTGGCATGGATCAGTCTTCAGCCCACTCTGAGATTGAGTTTTGTCTTGCTCTGTATAAGTAAGTTGTTCCACAATAGAATCCTTTTTAATACATAATTCTTCTCTCAGTTACCCGTGATTCTTTCACAGTAACTATGAAATATATAGTGTATTATTTTACTCTCATTCTGAATTCACAGACGAGTAAACTGAGGTATTCTTCTCTATGGAGTTAAGGACTATGACTTTTGGCATGTCCAGACTCTAGCATAGTACAAGGCACCAAGTAGATTCTCAAAAAGCGATGTGTGTAGATGGAAGGAAGGAAAAAGAGGGGGAGAAGAAAGGTGGAAAGGAGGAGGTAAATTATGGATGAGCATCTTTTAAGACAGATTCAATAAGCAGTTGCTGTAATGGAAGAGAAAGGAAGAGTGGGGTCATTTCAAATAGAGAGAAGTAGAATTCATTGCCACTGGAGAGGAACTGGGTGAGTGGAAAATAACTAGAAAAACCCATCCCTGTTTTATTGATACACTTTTGTATTTTTACTTTGTGCCTTTGGACGTGACTTGCCTGTTCCAAACTACTTTATTTTAGATGTACATGAAAGGACATGGAAAAACATAAAAGACAAATCCTCTCCATTTCTAAGAGATTGCATAAGTCAATAATATCTCTTTTTCCATCAAGGTTACCTTCACTTCTTTAGTAACATGCTCTTCCATTGATACGTTTATTAGCGTAACCAGAGTATCTCAGCTCCACATAAACCTCAGTAGGCAATACTTTCTGGAACAAGAATGAAAAATAGAAACCCAACGTATGCCAAGTCCACCATGAGACCATGGGAAGGTATTAGCAGATATCTACCACTGGTGGCCTCATTTAAAGATATACCTAAGACTGTAAAAGGAGCATAGGTAGTGCTTTACAGCAATAATAAATAATATATTATAATATATGTATATAATATATGTATATATTATGTGTCTGCTACCCAGCTCTCCCTGGGAACCCTAGAATATATGTTTCCCTATGACTGTCTGCTTCCCAGGAATACCAGATCTCAAGTGATATCCCTCTCCCAGATATAAGTTGTATGATGTAGAATGATACTCAGTTTTACAATTACAAAATTGGGTTAATAATGCTCCCCTTCCTTAATCTATCAAAGTATGGGGTATAGATCAGTAAGACATGTCAAAGCATCTCAGAATGACTGAAGATGGGATCTGGAAGATGGCCCAGTTGGCAAAGCACTTGTAGTAGATAACATTTACTTTCCCATTGCCATGATAAAACTCCATGGCCAAGGTAACTTATAGAAAAAAAAAATTCATTTGGTCTTATGGTTCCCGAGGATTAGAATCTATGATGACAAAGCAAAGGAGTAGCAACAGGAACACACACTGAGAGCTTACATCTTGGACCACAAGCCCAAAGCAGACAAAGAAAATTCAAAATGTTACAAGTCTTTAAATTCTCAAAGGCTACCTCTAGTGACATGCCTCTACCAACAAGGCCATACTCCCTAAGCCTCCCCAAACAGTAGCACCTGTAGTCAGAAGTTTCTGGTCCAGCCTTGCTCTAAGGTCTGGATTCACAGTCCCAAATAATCACACAAAGTCTTACATTGATTACAAGTTGTTTGGCCTATGGCTCAGCATATAACTTGCTAACTCTTAAACTAACCAATCATTAGCCAAGTGGCTTAGTACCTTTTCTCAGAGTAGCACTTTCATCTTCTTTCCTCTGAATCTGCTGCCATCTATGTTTTGCTCTTCCTCTTCCCTGAGTTTCCTTAGTCTGGTAGCCCCACTCATACTTCCTGTCTGACTTATGGCCAATCAGCATTTTATTAAACCAGTAGGAGGGACAAATATTTACAGTGTACAATAGTATAATCCCACAGTAGCCACCAATTTGTGACCAAGTGTCCAAATGCTTGAGACTGTACGGGACTTCTCATTCAAACCACCCCACCTCAGAAGAATCCGCATGAAAGCCAAGTGTGGAATCACATGCTGTAATCTCAGTGAGTGACGGTAGAGACAGGAGGATAAGAGGGCCTTCTGGACAGTCAGTTAGATGAATCTGTGAGTATGTTCTGATTTTCATGAGAGATTCTATCTTAGAAAATAAAGTGCAGGATGATCATGGAAGATAACTGTCATCAACTTCTGACCTTCATATGCATGTGCACTGGCACACATACATCCATGTAAATACATAAACACATACACACATACACACATGTACATATACACCAAACACTAAAAAGTAAAGTTTCATCTTATCAGACATACTGCCTCTTCCTGTAGAAATGTAAGTACTATGAGATCAAGGAGCTTTGCCATTTTATTTACTGATATACATTAGCACTTAGAATGATACCTAGTATACAGTAGGCATGCAATAAACATTTGCCAATGAATGAATAATTTAAATGCAATAATTCTACATTGTTGTCAGTATTATTCTTTCAAAAACTCATGTAAACTCGAATGTCTAAAGCATAAAGCATCCATGCTGGGTACATAGCCATCTGTGTGTAATTTAAGTCTACAATGTACATTATACATTAGAGTGCAATTTTTGTCTTAAATACACAGAATGCCTCAGGCTTCATGGTGAGAAATGCATCTACAAACAGAGAGTTCAGCCTCTGATAATTTGTCTCTAGATATTTTCTGAACTAATTTTACTGTTTAAAAATAATATCTAACCCAACAATAAGTAGAGTATGAGTGTAAAATAAATTAGAAAGTACTAACATGTACTTCTGCAGGAACTGAGAATCCAGGTGTTTTAAGAATAACTCTCCAAATCCCTTGTCCTATGACAAACTATCCTGAGAAAACATCCTCTCATCCTCCAGTATCCATGGCCCTTAAACTTGAGCCTTTTTCTTATTTACAGTACATTTTGGAAAATTGGACTTAACAATCATCAACACTATTCTTAGAAAAAAAGTTACTAAACCTGTCAAAAAATAAATAAGCTTTAAAATTTATTATGCTTAGACTTGGAAGCTAGCTTTGTAGGTAAAGTACTTGTCATTCATGAGGATCTGAGTTCAGATGCCCAGGATGCATGGAAACCTGAAGCGCTAACAAACCTCCAATGCCAGTGTTCCTATGGGAGGTAGGAGGCAAACACTGCAGAATCCCCAGGGACCCACAGGACAGCTAGCCTAGCTTATAGTAGTAAAGAAGACACATACCCTGTCTCAAACTAAATGAGAAGCAAAGGCCAAGAGCTGGAGTTGTCTTCCGAGTTCCACATACACAGCTGTGACACAGGCAAGCCCACATTTATGAATACATACATGCATACACACACACATACACATATGTGCACATACATATACACATTTACACAAACACAGAGATAAAATTAGGGGAAGGAATTGGCAGGGGGGACTGGTAGGAGAATAGAGAGATAAACCTACAGACTAGATGTAATATGTGAGAGAAGACTAACTAATAGAAGAAAAAATATACATATAAAATTGTTCATGACCCATGATCCCATTAATTATAGTAATAAATTATCATAAATACTTAGTTATTCAGCAATAAAAATGTGGCTCTCACCCCAGTCAGAATGGTTACCAACAAGAGAAGTAGCTGAGTGGTAGTGGTACACACCTTTAATCCCAGCACACCAGAGACCTTTGAGTTCAAGGCCACCCTATTCTACAGTACAAGTTCAAAACAACCAGGGAAACTCTGTCTTGAAAATTAAAAAATAAAGAAAGAAAGAAAAAAAGAAGTAACTAATGTTGACAAAATTTGGAGAGAGAGAAAAACAATTATATACTGCAAATGAAAGTTTAAACCTCTGCATTTACTATAGAAATAAATATAAATGTTTTTAAAAAGAACAGACTAAAATTAGAACTACCTTATTACCCTGCTACATCACTCTTGGGTCTACTTGAAGGTTTCTAAGTCTGTATATCATAGGGATGCTTCTTTGTGTACTACTTCTAATAGCCAAATTCTCATACTAAATAGGTATTAGTGAGCATTGTCTCTCACACATACAGAAAGATTTATTTACAAAGTGTCATCTGAGACTACATGCACAAAGGCAGGTAAGACTGAGAATATACTCCTTTTTCAAATCAATTGTTGTGAAAGTCAAAATTCTAACATAATCCTCAGGAATTCTGTGCCCTGGTAGCTGCTTCTCATGTAATCATTTTCCCTGAGTTTAAATGGAACTATAAATATGCTCAGCCACCACTGTGTTTATGGTGCTCTGTATAGTAAAGGGGGTACTACAGAAAGAACTAAGACCTCTAACCACTTAACTACTGGTTATTGTGTATGAACCTGGCCTAACCTGAACAATTACTAGGTTCTTGAACCATCTATTGATAGGAACAGCCATTGATAGTCTTGCTGGACCACATCCTGCAAGCTAATCTAATATATTCCTCATAAATTGCCCTTAAAAGCAATTTGAGAAACTCAAAGTGACAAAAAAAAAATATTGCTACTTAACAAAAAAGGGGGAATTGCCTGATAGGGACAGGGCCATGTGGTCCCTGAATACTAAGATTTGCCACTACTAAAAAGTCATTCATAAGGCAGGGAATTTAGCACTTCATCCATAAAACATTAATTTTTAGAGCAACTAAGGGAGTTTAGAAGTGGATGTTCAAGTCAAGCTTCCAAATGAAGACAGAATTAACACATGCTCAGCTCCTTGAACCATACACGCATCTTAGATTATAAATTCATATTGTTTAGACCAATAAGCATATAGAAAATCTTATGTTGTGATTTGGAAAAAAAAGAAATTAGAACCAAGGTACTGACCACTTGAATACTGATTTTCAAGTCCAATTTGTTTCATGATCTATTATGATTCTTCCAGCTCTAACATCAGTTTTAGCATGAACCCAAACACTAATTCACATTTGCTCTTTCCTCCCTCTTCAGTGACAGCAGAGGCAAAAAGCCAACAATAGGAAAGATAAGCTATGTCTGCAGAACCAAGAAAAACCTCTTCAATCATTCCCCATGAATGTACAAGACCACTCCAATCAGCAAGGGCATCAGACAAGGCCAGAGTCAGGAAGCTTCACACACTCACTACAATGCCATACTGCTTGCTGCTCTGATTTCCTAAGAAGAACAAGAAGTTCAGAAGTACATACAATTACTATCAAATCAACACCCTGCTTACATCTCTTCCTAACAGTCGCTGCTGCCTTTAGCTTTCATTAGAGTCAACAGCCAGTGCTTGCCATCTCCACAGGCAAACTGAAGACTCTTAAAAAG